>PVKE010000761.1:0-124557 GCA_004027555.1 Craseonycteris thonglongyai | reverse complement strand
AGGACCGAGGATCGAATCCCGGCTCCGGCCCAGGCAGGACCCACGTGCTGAACTGGGGAGTTCCCACAGTTCGGTTCTCTAACTGTCTCTGTCTCTGTCTCTCTCTCTATCTGTCAAAAAGTAAAATAGAAATAAATATGTACTGAAGACAAAAAGATAATTTCTCTCTATAAATGTGAAAAGATAAAAAAAAAAAAAATAAAAGGTCATGAAATTTTTCACAAGAATTTGTTAAATTATATTTCACACATAAAATGGCTTTCAAAGTCTCAACACTTAATTGTGATTTTTCTGATGTCCACACTTTATTTACCGTAGAAAAAACGCATTCAGTCGCAGCATTAGTTTCTGGTAAGGACAGCGCGTATTCCACAATTTTTAGTGCATTATTGTATGGAACATGGTTTGTTTCAAAATGATGAAATATTTCTAACCATTTGTTCTCTATTGTGATTTTTTTCTGATGCCCAAGATTTAACCTTTTTCTTATCAATATATATTTTTAATAGTGATACCTCATTAAAAAGATCATTTTCAGAAATATTACTATATGGGAAATTTTGAGTAATATGATTGAATGATTTTTGCACAACATTCCAATTAAGTTCTTGTTTTAATGTAACCCAATGAAAATGTTCAATATCATTGTAATGTATCGTCCAGTCTTCTAAATAATCTATGCAGTTACTATAGAACTTTTTTTTTTTTAAGTTTATTTATTTTTGACAGAGAGACAGAGAGACAGACAGACAGACAGACAGACATGACTGAACTGGGGGAGCTCCCAGTTCAGCACATGGTTCCGCACGGGCCGGGGCCGGGATTCGATCCTCGGTCCCCGGCGCTGCAAAGTGAGCGCTTTACCCACTGAGCCATCCCGGCTTCCCCACTATAGAACTTTTTAACGTGATTCATGATATCTGTACAATTTATTGCACCTTGTTCTTCTAGCTGGCTTATACTATTACGGATAGTTAACGGAAGAAAATTATTTTCTAACCACTCTTGACACTGAAATTTTAAATTATTAACTTCACTTGCTATTTTGATTACCGAAATTTTGTCACCTTCAATAAGTTTTACAGCATTTTGAAAAAGAGCTGCTTGATTGTGTACAAACTCTAGCCAATTTTTTGAAGATTCTTTTTCAAAAAACTCTTCTAAAATTCTAGGACATTTATCCTGTGATAGAAAGTAGGATTTCAAAGGATGGTATATTTTCAAAATTTTTTCGACAGCTGGCAAAAGAGCTAACCAGCGCGTTTTACTGTATCCAAGTATTTTCTGATATTCGACTTCCACAGTTTCACAAAATTCTTTAAGCATTTCAACGTGCACAGTGTATATATAGAAATAAGAATATATATATATATATATATTTTATTTTTAATTAATTAATTTATTTTTGTTTTTGACAGAGAGAGAGATACAGAGACAGAGAGAGAACTGAACTGGGGGAACTCCCCAGTTCAGCATATGGTTCCACACGGGCCGGGGCCGGGATTCGATCTTCGGTCCCCAGGGCTGCAAAGTGAGCACTTAACCCACTGAGCCATCCCGGCTTCCCCAAGAATATATTTTAATAACAATATTTTCCACATCTACGGGCAACAAGTCAGCAGCTGTTTGAATGGCGTTATGTATTATGTGCGCTGCACAACCAACACCAATAATGTTTTGATTAAGGTTTTTGTTTAATTTATAAAAAATATTATTTGTACCTCTTCTCGCCTTCCCTCCAAAATTTGCATTCGTGTTGTCTGCACAATATGCAATCATTTTATGTTTTAAATTGTTTTTTTCCAAAATATTAATAATGGAACTGAAAATTATTTCAGAAGTTTCGCCGGGCAAAGAAACAAAATCTAAAATTCTAATTTTTATTCCAGTTTCCAAATAAAAAAATCTAATAATGGTTGGAAATAACTTTATATCCTTATGATTAGATGCGTCAGAATATATGAATATAAAATTAATTTTTTCTATATTTTTGTTTAATTCTGAAAATGCATATGGGGAAAGCACATTACACACAATTGCCTCGGATTTTGTTCTACCACAGGCAAATTTTTTGTTGAATAACTTTTTGACAACTTGTGATGTACAGTCCATAGATCTGAAGGAATGATTGTGATTAATAGCATGAAAAGACATACTAAGTCCTTCTGCTAATGCTAATTTCTTTTTTTCATCTCCATTAGTTGTTTTCCAAAAAAAATTCCTGTATTTTGGGGGAAGATGCAGCAGTATTTAAATATCTTTTATGTTTCTGTGTCTCCAAGTGCTTTGAAATATCATTCTTCCCGCCATGCGAAATAGAAAATTCACCATTACATTTCTCACATTTTACCATGTAATCGCTTTTGGTTTTTTTAATAAAAGGAAATTCACTTCTTAGATCATCGTTGAATTTGCATCCTCTTTTCTTACTCATTATGTTAAAAATCTAAAAAAAATATTTTAAAATTATATTATAAATTATTATATACATATTGCTTAAAAACACAGTAAGTAGGTACATAATTACATGAACATATCTTATTGTTAGTTTATAAATTAAATTAATTTTATTGTTATAAAGTAACTATATTTTTAAAATTATTTTAATTGTAATCCTATATTTCTTTCTAAATAATAACAATACTAACTTGTATTATTTTTCCTCTGAATTTGCCGTAACATAAGTCGTAAGTGTCACTTTCAAGGCCGGCGCTAGACTTTTTGCTGCCACTATAAAATATAAATAATACGAGTACTGTCTGCTAAATTCAAGAAAATTTATGTATTTATGAAATAAATAAATTACTTACCTAAATTATCTGAATAGCTGATTTGTTGACACCACTTATTTAACTAGCACTAGCACGCAGTACGATGTGTATCATCTGAGAGACAGTTACAAAATGTTTTCGTCGTTGTCAATGCCAAATAATGGTGGTAGAATTCTAACAACTGATCAACAATGCGAACTTTGATAAGCAGTTCTCGATAATGAGTTCTCAACAATTATTTGTTATTATTAAAGTTTAACATTATAAAATTAACAAAAATAACATAAAACTCATATCCTGGCGAAATAGCCACATGGCCGCCGAAAACCGTATATTCCCGTCTCGTTCTCCCGCCGTTCCCTAGCTTGTCATGCATTCTTTCCAAAAATCGGGACTTTTTAAAAGCGCCGCGGGACGCGGGACAAATTGTTAAAAATTGGGACTGTCCCGCCAAAAGCGGGACATCTGGTCACCTTGGTCATCAGTTTTCAACATGGTTTTGATCCACATTGGTGGGTGGGGGCCATGCAGGGCTGGAACTGGGCTGGGGGCCTTCTGCATGAGAGGCATGCCCCCTTGAGCCAGGGGCTGAAATGAGGGTATGGGGAGCAAGAACCGAACTAGGGGCCTCCCGCATGGGAAGCGCACCCCAGTTCAGCATAAGGGTCCACACAGGCCGGGGCCAGGATTTGATCCTCAGTCCTCAGAGCTGCAAAATGAGCGCTTAACCCACTGATCCATCCCAACTTCCCCTAAACAATGTTTTTAATTTTCAGTCCAGTAGTCATTACTGTAGTAGTCATGATAACTGCTTTCTTGTTATCTTTGCAAATAGTTCTTGGGGAAACAAGTTTGCTTAGGCCCAGTTCAAAAGTTTATTTTGCCCTGTTTTAACATTCCAAAGGTTTGAGGCATAAGACACACACAAGGCAGTTTCTCTGTCCTGACAGCTTGGACTTCATTTTAAAGTGGCTCCATTTATTTGTTTATTTGATAAGGTTATCTTTTTTAAAAAAGATTTATTTTATTGTTTTTGACAAAGACAGAGAGACAGAGAAGGGGAGGGCCCAGAGCAGTCTTCACAGTTGTACGTCATCAGTTTTCGACATGGTTTTATTCCACACAGGTGGGTGGGGGCCAAGCAGGGAACAGAACTGGGCCAGGGGCCTCCCGCATGGGAGGCACATCCCCGCAAGCCAGGGGCCGAACCAGGGGGGAGAACCGAACTGGGGGCCTCCTGCATGGGAAGCACACCCCAGTTCAGCATATGGGTCCGCATGGGCCGGGGCAGGGATTCGAGCAAGAGCTTAACCCACTGAGCCATCCCAGCTTCCCCAAGGTTATCTTTTGAAAGGAAAAAAACCCACACATTCTAATTTGTATTAGCCACACACATATTAAAGTCTCTTGTGTTATTAAGAATATGACTTAGTGGGGAAAGCCGGGGTGGCTCAGGGGGTTAAGTGCTCGCTTTGCAGCCCAGCGCCCTGGACCGAGGATCGAATCCCAGACCTGGCCTGTGCAGACCCATATGCTGAACTGGGGTGTGCTCCCCATACGTGAGGTCCCCAGCCCTGTTCCCACCCTGTGAGGCCCCTACCCACTTGTGTGGAATAAAACCATGTCGAAAACTGATGACATGTAACTGTGAAGACTGCTCTGGGCCCTCTGTCTTCTCTCATCTCTGTCAAAAACAATAAAATAAATCTTAAAAAAAAAAAAGAATATGGGAAAGCTGGGATGGCTCAGCGGGTTAAGCGCTCGCTCTGCAGTCCCGGAGACCGAGGATTGAATCCCAGCCCTGGCCCATGTGGACCCATATGCTGAACTGGGGTGTGCCCCCAATTCAGTTCTTGCTGGGGCCTATGCAGGAGGCCCCTGGCCCAGTTCCTGCCCTGCGCAGGCCCTAGACCACCTGTGGAGTGAAACTACGGTATATGGAAAACTACTGTCAACTATGGAGACTGCTCTGGGCCCTCCCCTTCTCTTTGTCTCTCTTTGCCTGTCTCTCTCTCTGTCAAAACACAATAAAAAAAATCTTAAAAAAAAAAATATATGATTTAATCTTTTTGTTGTTGTTAAATTTATTGGGGTGACATTAATTGATATCAATTACATTGTTTCCAGGTGCACAATTCTACATTACATCATCCATACATCACATTATGCACTCACCACTGATTTAATCTCTTAAATGTGTACACTATAATAATTTGCCCTGTTCCCCTATGGTACCTAAAGCAGTGTCTATATTTTCAGCATAAATTAATAGTTGCACTCTAGGGGACTATGTCTAGGGTAACCATATAATTTATCATCCCAGTGAAAACACTTTGAGAATAAATATTGGTGTAATTCATAAACTACTCCAGAAACTGGGACTGTTTCAGACAAACCGGGGTATATGGTTATCCTGAATTAAACCCAGTGCCTTCCCAGCAGCAGTGAGAGTCTGAAGTGTATGTTACATACTCACTCCTCCCAATCACCTTTCCACCAATTTAATTAGGTAGGTGAATGGAGAGCAAACATTTGCATAGGCCGGGCCAAATCAGGAAACATGAACATGTCCATCAGTTACAGTCCTATTGAACCTCATGGGGGAATATGTTCATAATTGAAATTATTTATTAAGTAAAAGGATGACATAGTGGAAAATGATCACTATCTTTTTAGCCATATCTCAGGGTTACAACATGCAGGCATTGTTCTTCTTTCATTCTTTTGTATTCATCTAAGAGTTTTCTTGTCCATTACCTCATTTCACCCTTGAAAGAAATTCAGGAAGACAAGTGTTATTACATTTCCAATTTACCAAACAGAGAAAACAACATGTAGAAAAGTAAGGTTTTGGGTTTTTTTTTAATAATCTGATGGGAAAATGTAGTTATTCTGCATATTTTCTTTTCTCATTTGTTTTACAAGTAAGCATTTTTTATGTCATTCATCTTGTGTATTTTGTGAATTGCCTATTAATATCCTTGCTTATTTTTTTTCTATTAGGGTGTGAATTTTTCTTACACTTTTATCTGAAATTTAATTCTTTTTTTTTTTAATCGGAGCAATAAATATATTTAACTTAAAAAGTCAAAGAGTACTCTCAGGATTGTGGGGAAAAAACTAGGAGTCTCCTGCCTTTCTCTTTCAACTAATATCACTAGTGAACCCATACACATTAAAAGGATAATAAAAGAATATTGTGAACATTATATTATCAATATTGCTTTTCGACTTTTGGCTAAGACAAGTGTATATTACGAATATTATAGCTTCCAGCACTTCACCCACGGAGGCTCCGAGCTACCCAGCATCCCCCGCTCAGCGGCAGCGGCAGCGACCATCCCAAACTCCATCCTCTGCTTCCAGGAGCTAATGAGCCTATGACTTCCTGTTTGCGATCTTGCTGAATAGAGTCCTCAGGGGAAAAAGGGCTCTTCTTTCCCGAGCTGCCTCCGCTCCATTTTCCGCCTGCTTTTTTGTCCTCCAGTGCTCTCACAGAGCTGCTTCATATATTTTGCCTACATTTCATAATGCAGGAGGGCTCTGCCGTTATTGGAACTCTACATGTTGACTTTTAACCTGTAATCGAATCATCTATTCAAAAAGTGAACTACTGAAACACAACAAGCGAACAAAATTAAACATTAAAGCCTACCGTAAAGTCAGACTATTAATTCCCTGACGTTTACTTAAGCTAAACGGTACCTTTTTAAGTCAGGGTGCACTCACCTAGGCAGAACAAGGTCCCAGGCCCCGCCCCCACAGTGCACCACGCCCCTCCGGCGCCCAGGCCCCGCCCCACCAGTACACCACGCCCCTCCACCGCCCAGGCCCCGCCCCACCATCACACCACGCCCCTCCGGACCAGGACCCGCCCCCACAGTGCACCACGCCCCTCCGGCGCCCAGGATCCGCCCCCCGTCAACGCCCCACCCCTCGGTTGCGCCCGTTTCCTTGGTGACGCAGCTCCAGTCCAGGGCAGCCGGGCCACCTAGTGGACGTGCAGAGGCGAAGGAGGCGGCCACATGAGCGTGGCGGGGGTGGTGGCCGGGCAGCTGCCCCCTGGTTCTGGGACCTCCAGTTCCCGAGGCGCATTTCGCCCGCGCCAGCGGCCCCCCGCCGTCCTCCAGCACCCGGGGCAGCACGGCGCACACCTCGGGCTCAGCGAGGCGCAGAAGCGGGTCCTGGACCTGGAGAAGAGCCTGCAGTTTCTGCAGCAGCAGCACTCGGAGACGCTCTCCAAGCTCCACGAGGAGATTGAGCACCTGAAGCGGGAGAACAAGGGTGAGTCCGGGCGGCAGGGCCGGGCCAGGGCCCCGCCTACGGTGGGCCTGAGAGACACCCACCGAACACGCAGAGTTTAGGGAGGACACAGGGCAGCAAGCCCCTCCCCGGGTCCCTGCCACTAGGCCCAAACCCGGGTCATCGTGGGAGGTGCCCTCCTGGCCATCTGCCCATCTGGCTCGGGCTAGTTTGGCTTAATCATTTCCCACAGTCACCCAGCCAGCTGTCTCCTCTGGAGGCAGGGCCAGGCCTGCCTCCTAAAGAAAAACAACGTGTTTTTTTTTCTTAATGTTTATTTATTGTTTTTGACAGAGAGAGAGAGAGATACAGAGAGCACTGAACTGGGGGCACTCCCCAGTTCAGCATATGGGTTCGCACGGGCCTGGCCAGGGCCAGAATTCGATCCTAGGTCCCCGGGGCTGCAAAGTGAGCGCTTAACCCGCTGAGCCATCCCGGCTTCCCCAACAACAACTTTTTATATAAGTAAAACATACCCCCAAAAGTAGGAGTATATGAATGTACAGCTCAATTAATTTTCACATACTAAGCACACCCAGATCAAGGGCAGGCATGCTGGCGCCAGAAGGATCCATGGGCCCCATACACCTCTCTGGCCCGGTGCCCTTGCATCTTCTCTGGGAAGACCTCTGTTCCTAACTTTATACCCCACCTGGCTCCTCACCCCCATAGGCCAGGCCTGGAGCAGAACTTGAGGGCTCCAGGATGGGACCCTGCTCTTCTCTCTGGCCTTCCTCATGCTCTAGCTCTCCACCACACATCTAGACCTGCCTGGGTTTTTCACTTCCCTCTTTTCTCTCTTTTTTAAAAAGATTTGTTTTATTGTGTTTGACAGAGACAGAGAGAAGGGGGAGGGCCTAGAGCAGTCTCCATAGTTGTACATCATCAGTTTTCGACATGGTTTTGTTCTACACAGGTGGGCGGGGGCCGAGCAGGGTGGGAGCTGGGCTGGGGGCCTCCCCCATGGGAGGCACACCCCCTCAAGCCAGGAGCCGACGGGGGGCAGCAAGAACCGAACTGGGGGCCTCCCCCATGAGAAGCACACCCCAGTTCAGCATATGGGTCTGAATGGGCCGGGGCAAGGATTCGATCCTCTGTCCCCACAGCTGCAAATTCTTTACTCACCGAGCCATCCTGGCTTCCCCATGTCTTCATGTCTTCTTGAGTCTCACCCCAAGTCCCTCCCTGATGTCCAGGCTGGATGTTGCCAGCCCACATCTTAGGTGTCATTTGGTTGTTGCACTGATTATATCTGCTCATTCATGACCAGGGGCCCCTGGAGAGCTGGGTCATCCTGTACCCCTA
The DNA here is from genome assembly GCA_004027555.1 of Craseonycteris thonglongyai. NCBI lineage: Eukaryota > Metazoa > Chordata > Mammalia > Chiroptera > Craseonycteridae > Craseonycteris > Craseonycteris thonglongyai. The sequence goes on along the minus strand of PVKE010000761.1, from coordinate 116,179 downwards.
GAACTAGGCCTTGTGTTTGGTAGAGGGTGCCCTATAGATGTTATGGATGAAGGGTCAGACCTCAGGCAAGGCTCTTAAGCAGGAAATTTGGCTCTTGGAACAGCCAGAGGCATTCCCTACCCTCGGGTGCCCAAGGCAAAGGCTTGACCCTTTGGGCAGTGTCTTGGCAGCCAAGGTCATGAATGAGGTCTCTCGGGAGCTCACCAGGGAGAGAATAGGTAGGGCAAGTCAGGCTTCTTTCAAAATGGCTATGGCTTTGAAAACGAGAGCTTGTGCTTGCTTTCAGATCTCCATTACAAGCTAATAATGAATCAGAAGCCACAGAAGAAAGGTAAGACTAAGGAACCTTAGTGCCTGATGGAATGGCAAGTTGCTGCCATCAAGGGCGGCCCTTCCAGACTGCCTGTGCCCACCCAGCACACTGGCCCATGAACTGTCCCAGTGGGGAGGGGTCCTGGGGGACCTGGACAGACACTACTGACCGCAGTCATGGTCTAGTGACAGGCATAGCAGGTGCCGCTCGCTGAAGTCTGTACAGTAGGGTCAGTGGGCTGAGCAGCTGGGAGTGGCCTTCCACCTGCCCTCCCCGGCCTCACTACCCTAGTGGGCTCTCCTGCTTGGCCTCCTGCTCTGGCTGGTCCCAGGTTCTCTCTGAAACGCAGGGGAGCCCAGCACAGCCCCAGTGCAGCCCTAGCCCTGTGGCTCTTGGCACACTCCTCCCAAGGATCCTCCCTGCCATTTCTGCAGCAACTGCAAGGCCTGGGGGAAGAAAGCACAGGCAGAGAGACCTGCAGCCACTTGTCCAAGGCCTTCCGCATCTGTGCTCCACTCACCTTGCCTGTCCTTCAGCCCAACCTAGGGATGCCCAGGTTGAATCTTGGGCTTGCTCTGCCTGCTAATGTTTGGGGCCAGGTCTGGCACTAGGAGGTAGTCTGAGTGGTGATCTAGGGGATGCACAGGGCTCTTCCTTCCTGGGGGACACAGAATGGGATGGTGGCGGCCCTTCTCTGGTAGGGCAGAGTAGCTATAGCAAGCTGTTTTGGGCACACAGTGAGGCCTGTTTAGCACTCCCAGTCCTGCAGTGTGGGGGGTCCCCAATGTGACATTGGGAAAGGTGCTGCTCCTTCAGGACCTGCTGCTTCAAAGGTCCCAAGCCCCCTGCTTTCTGGATGGCTCTTCTGGAAACCACCTTTCCTACAGCCTGGGCTCCTAGCACTGGCTAGGTCCGGGGCTGCCTCCCCAGAGTGTTGGGGAGGGCTCTGCATGAATGCCCGGGGTGGGGCCTGCAAGGCCAGGAGGCAGGCCCAGGTGGGTCTGGCCCCTCACCCATGGTAGATGTGCAGAAGCCGCTGGGGAAGCTGGATGGAAGCGCCACGGCTGCCATCATGGGTCGAACCCTGTGCATTCTACCACAGGCAGCATCTCCAATTCCAGCTTCCAGTCCATCAGGTCCGGCTCAAATTTGATGGTGCCAGGTGAGCATGCCAGCACTCCCCGTGTGCCTAGGATGGGGGGCAGGACACATGCCTCACTGGGGCCCTGGGTCTAAAAGCCCCTAGTGGTCCTCTGTTGGGTAGCCCTGGGGTAGGGGGTGGGAGCACCTTTGCCAGGCCACATGAACTTCAGTGTTAAGGGGCCGAGGAGGGTGCAATGACCTGAAACCACCAGAAGGGAGCTAAGGCAGGGTGGGAGGGAGGCTGCAGAGTTTGATGTCAATTTGGGGTACACAGTCTCACTGCAAGCCCACCCCAAGGCAGCGTGGTGGGCAGTCAGACTCACTGACAGAGCAGCCCCGAGTGCCCTGGAGCCTCTGAGTGGTCTTCCAGGGAGAGGGTGGGTGGTGGTCTGGCTGCCCTGGCAGGAGCCCTGCTCGTAGTGTCCCCACAAAGCAGGCAGGACGCAGGTGGGACGGCCCTGTCTGTGGAGCCCTGGTGTCCTTTGCAGCTTGAAGGGAACCAAGAGCCTCTTCTCCCTACGTGGAGAAGACGGGCCCGTTTCAGGTGTGTCAGCACTCTGCAGGTGCTGTCCACAGGCTTCATCCTGACCCTCATTCATGTTTCCCAGCAGGAGGCTCTGTTACCATCTCCCCTTTACCAGGAGGAAACTGAGGCAGGGGGCAGGGCTCCTTGGGTGCACAGCCAATCCTGGAGGACTTGGGCACCGGTGCTTGACGCCCGCAGTGACTGGCCCTGTCTGGGTCTGACCTGTAGCCAACTCTCAAGGCAAGGCTAGATCCCAGCCCGGCTCCTTCAAGAAGCAAGACTCAAAAGCTGACATTGTCCAGAAGACAGACCTGGAAGAGGAACCCCCAGTTGCTGCCCTGCTTCACAACAGCAAGCCGGACAAAGCCCCGGGGACACAGGGGGTGGCCAAGTAAGGCATTTTGTAGGTTCACACCCTGCAATGAGCCCATTGCTTTGCCTTCTAAATGGGACGGTCACCAGTGAACCAAGTTGGGGTCCTGCAGAGTCCCTGTGTTGACCTGAGCCCTTAAGAGGGGCCAGCAGCAGCCCCTAAACCATTTTCCCAAATAATCTGGCCTCCAACTGAGCTTGCTTTTTACTGAGAACAGTGAGGCAGGTGCTACCCTGGGAAAGTTGCTTGGCCTTTAGCACAGTCAGCAGGACAAGACCAGGCTCTGGTGACACCCGTTTACGGGACTTCCCTGGAAAGCAGCGGTGAGCTTGGAGTCCTCTGGGTAGGACCCTGCTTCTTTGTAGAGGCCTTAGATTCCCTCTTGACCGGCCCCACCAGGTTTGGGGTCAAGACAGCATGAACCACGTCCGAGCCTCTGTGCACCCTCATGCTGGTGAGGGCGCTGCGCTGAGAGGTGGTGGGTGGTGAGACCCATCCTAGCAGGCCACCTCTGGGCTGCTGCAATGACCATTTCAGAGATGAAGAAGTAGAGACCTTTAATCCAGAGGCCAGCCCAGTGGCGGGCAGCCAATACAAGGGCAAACACATGATGGGGGCGCCCCCCTGGATGAGCCTGCCCCCCTACCTGCGCAAGCCCACCTCCCTTCATCAGTGTGAGGTGGTCATCCGCCAGCTGTGGAATGCCAACCTCCTGCAGGCCCAAGAGGTGAGGCTTCGGTGGTGGTGAGGGTGGCCCTGCTGCCTCTCACAGCCTCGGCCACCATGCCTCTTCCTGCCTTTCAGCTGCAGCACCTCAAGTCCCTCCTAGAAGGGGCCCAGAGGCCCAAGGCTGCCCCTGAGGAGGCTGGCCTGAATTCTTCCAAGTAAGTCCTGGGGCAGCCCTTGCCCCAACATGGTGGGGCCTGGCCGTGTGGGGCTCACTGTGCTCTTCCTTCACCAGGGACCATGAGGCCACGCAGCTCCCCAAGGTCCCCACTAAGGGCGTCTCTAAGAAATGGTGAGTCTCAGGGGCATAGGGAGGATGGGGCACCCACAATGGGGAGTGGGCACAGCTGCAGCAGAGCAGGCCCTGCCTCTGGGTCATGCCAGGCAGCTGCTCCCAGCCATGTGTCCACTACCTGCCCTCTGCCCCCACCAGCCTAATCCTGAACCCAATGCCCATGGCAGAGCGTGCCATCCTGCCCGCGCTGAAGCAGACCCTGAAGAGTAGCTTTGCAGAGCGGCAGAAAAGGCTGCAGGTGGTGCAGAGCCGACGGCCGCACCGCTCTGTGCTCTGAGCGCCCCCGTGCAGCCCCAACCACAGCTGGAGACCCTAGCCCTCTCTAGGTAGCATTCCAAAAGAATTTCTAATTCCACATAAACCATACTCACAGCAGATAAAAAATCCTTGGTTTCAGAACTGAGAAACTGTTCATTTACGTGCTCAGTATTTTGCTATATTCTGCATTTACATAAAAACACATTGTAAGTATTATCCCACCTGTTAAAAGATAAAATAAAGTTACTTTCTTCCAGTTCTGAGTGGAATTCCTTGCTGGCTGTCAGGCCTCACCCCCAGGAGGGCCTGGCGGCTGCTCTGGCACAAACAGACACAGCACCCACGCCCCCCTGGAGTACAGGCTTCCCATGCACGTGGGCACGCAGCATCTCCTGCCTAACCCGACAATCCTTGGAGTAAGACACCTTCCTCCTGGCTCAGCGACATTCTGTGTCCACACAACAAAGAGCCCATGAGCCACCGCGCCCAGCCTGCCTCCATCTTGTGGAGCCATGGTCCCAGAAGTCCTCGCCAGCGATCGGGAGCCCCACGCTCTGAGGGCCACATGTCATTCCCCTCAGTGCTCAGAGCAGCAGCTTCACAGCACATCTCACGGGTGTGGCTAAGTTGGTGCTGAATCTCACCTGACAGGTGTCCTACCCCACTGGCCATCTCCAAGGTGGGGGACGTGGCTCAACCCTGACAGCACCCCTATTACAGTGGGCCCCGGACTCACGGGGGGTGGGGCAGTGACGACATGACAAACACGGGAATAATAAATTTATTGTAAGATGACATGGTAGTGCATATACAAAAGGGGGACCCTTTTGCCACCAGAGGGATAAGCCAATGCCCGTCAGGGAGCCCTCACTCTCTGGAGCGGCTCTGAGACGTCAGGTCCTACCACACAAGTGGGCACGAGTGCGCATGGTGCCAGGGATAGGATCCCCCCAGACACGTGTGCTCCTTGGCACCCCCCAGGGTGGAGCAGGCCCCCAGGGCTTCAGGGAAGAACGCCGCTGAGGTATGAGGTCCAGCTGGTGGTGGGGACTTGCAGCCCATAGGCCAGACACTCCTCTGAGATGCAGCTGGTGCCCAGATGCCAACAGCGGCATGGTCTGAACCCAACAGTGATCAGAGAATTCTATGCATCTTAAGGGTTTCCTATGTTCTCCATGTTTCTGGCACACACACAAGGGGCCGTCACAGGGCCTGACTTCTCCATCCTGCTAAGGAAGGAAATGGGCCCTACACAGGCCACAGGGACAGTGGCCCTAGGAGCTCAGGTCCAGGGGCACAGCCACCTCCCTGGAGAACTCCCACCCTCAACGCGGATGTAGTCAGCTCCATGGCCACCGGTCTCAGGCCTGTACAAGCGTGGGAAAATGTTTGGTGGGTCCCCAAGGCAGAAGATAAAAGCAGGAAAGCTAACCTAAGTCCAGGCTAAGGGAGCCAACACCTGGAAAAGTCCAAACACAAGGTGTGTGTCCTCTGTGGCCCCAACAAGGCTGCTGGCTGACCCCGTGGTCCCCGGTGGGCTGGCAGCCCGAGACGCTGCAGTGGTGGTAGCTAGGCAGCTGAGAGGCAGGCCTGGTGGATGCTTTGAGCCCAAGTGTTGAGCAGGGCTGTGACTGAGTGCTTGTCAGGGAGCTGCAGCAGTCTCGAGGTCATGCACTGGTGCACCGACTGCAGGAACGGGTTGGCATCTGCAACAGAGCAGCGGGCCTTGGGCACTGTTTGGGGACCCTGGCCCACACAAGCAACTCTAGGGGGTGGTGGCTGCTCTCTCAGGCAAAGGGCTGGTGTCTGGGGGCACTTCACCAGCCACAGCAACCTAGGATGCCATCTGCCAAACACTGCTGGTGGCTGGCAGGCTCTCCTGGGCGCATGTGTCACTGGAGAATGAGAATCTGAATGGACCTAGAGCCCAGGGCTTTCCCTTAGGGACAGCTGCAAGGTTCCAGTCCTGGTCCTCCATGAGCCAGGTGTGAACTTCAGGGGGACTGTCATCAGTGAAACTCCCTCGGCCTGTCTTGGAGCCATGTCACCCAGATGAGTCCCCATGAACCTCAGCTCCTATCTGTGTCCATATCAGCTCTGGAGAGATCCATAGCGACCACTGGAATGCCCGAGTCTGCTCACTCATCACCCACTGACCACAGCTGCCCTGGAGTTGCAGGACAGGCAAAGGGACACAATGGGGGCTGATACTTCCTTCATCGGCGATTTATTGGCAACCCACTCTTGTCCATGAAGGGGAAGCCAGAGGACAGAGGGGCCTTAGCTTGAGAGGGGCACATGGAGGAAATTCTGGCTGCCCAGAGCTGACCCCCTCCTGTCCTGGGTCCCCAGGCAGCAGCTGTGAGGCCTTCTTCCCACAGCTGTCCTCTAGGCTCACCCACCATACTGCCACTGCCGGTCAATCCACAGCGGGCTCTGGGCAGGGTAGTCGGCGGGCACACTGAGCTCCAGTGGTGGCACGCTAGGGAGATCCTTGTCATCTGCAACAGAAGAGGCTGCGCCTGTGACCCGGCATACCCCACCTCACAGCCCTGTTCCTAACACCCAAAAAGTTCTGGTGAGGCTACAAAGTCCAGAGATTGCTCTAACTCTCAGGTTTCCCTGTCTCCCCAGGGCCTCAGGCAAGCAGAGTCACACTTGGACAGGAGGGAGGTGCTTCCCTGGCATGCTGGGGTGAGGCGAGTATGTGGGCTTATGGCCTGATCCTTGGTACACGTCCTGGGCCAGGTGTGGGCAGGCTCCTGAGAGGGACAAAAGGACTATGGGCCTAGGACTGTGGTGTGAGTATGCATGTCAGGCTGAAGTGCACAGGCTGGTTTTGAGGTATGGCCTTGAAGCTTTGGGCCCCCTGCTCCTGCATGCCAGCCCCATCTTCCCCGGTACTCACCTAGCTTGCATATCAGGTGGACAGTGCCATTGTTACTGCAGTGAGAAGGGTCCAAGTTCACCAGGAACTTGGGGTCTAATCTGGCCACCTCTCCCTGGAGCACATTGGGGATGCTCTGTCGCTCATCCTCTTCAAACTTACGCTTCCGAGTGCACACTACTGGAGCCCTGCAGGAGGCGGTTGTGACCACACTGGGCTAGGCTGTAGCCCCTGGCCTACCACTCACCGCAAGGCTAAGCCCTGGGCTGTACGTACGTGATGGGTGGGCCATGGATGGCTGTCATGGCTGGTACGAATGTTCGGTACAGTGAATGGTTGAAGACGGGTGAGCGGATGTTGGCCAGGACGGCATCCAGGAGTGGCTGGCACAGGTACTGCTGTTTGGTTGGTGGTACTGGGGGTGGTGGGGGCGTGGGCTGGGGCAGGAGGGCAGGGTCAGCAGCCCACTCTTGGGAGGTTCTCCAGACCCCAAGGACCTCAACCTTACTTACAGCCAGACTTCCTGAGGCTTTCCCACCACCTCTATCCCTTGCAGATGAAGATGTCTAATCCTGGACACATTTCTCCCCAAGTCCCTCCCCTGGAGGCTGGCCTAGTGCTGGGCAGAGAAAGGCAGGATGGCAGAGGCAGCTTGCAGGAAAATCCACAAGCCTGGAGGATGGAGGAAGCACCCATGGGCCATAGCTAGAGGGTGATTTCTTCCACATCCCCACCACCCACAGCAGAACAACCTGAAGACAACTCTGCCCATTCTGGACTATGCAGGCTCCTCCCACCCATGGGTATGAGTCACTGTTGGGTGTGCCCTGACCTTCCCAGAGATGCCTACAGCCCTCAAAAACCAACAGGCCACAAAGTGCTCCACTCACCACCGCCATGTCATTCTTGAGTTTCTCCAAGGCAATCTCACACTTCTGTAGAGTCTTCAGTGGACACCTGGGAAGAGGCCACATGGCTGATCCTCCATGCCAGAGGAGGGGGGAGGCTCGAGATCTCATGTGCTGATCCCAACCGTTACCCATCTGGCCTCCCTTGGATGGAGCCAGCTCCCAGGCCTTGGCTATTGGAATCCACAGGAACCTCAGCCAATTGACCAGTTGTTCCCAGACCCAGAGTCTAAGGCAAGGTGGTCCCATCTCCAGGAGCTAGAGTCCTGGTTGGCAGAACAAGGCATATGTGTAATGGGCCAAGGGGAGGGACAGAGGCCAAGCCGCTGCCCAATCTGGCCCTATAGTCCCAGTGAAGGGCCAACCCTAGAAAAGTCTGGTGAGCCGTCTAGCTCCAAAATGCCTCATAGTTTTAGCATTCTTTCCAGATAAGCAAAGCAGGGAAGCCCTTCTAGGAGAGCACAGCTTGAGCCAAGGGAAGTAACTCAAAGGTGGGTCCACACACACAGTTCGTGTCTAGCCAAGCTCTGGCATTCACACCTTTTGGCTACAGAAGGGGCACATGTGCTGTGTCAAGAACCTGGTGTTCCTCTGCCTTCAGAGTGCTTTGCTTCTTAAGGCACTGTCTTGTTTCGTCTTCACAGCTAACACATGTGAATCACAGCTGCCCCTTCTGCAGATGGGGTAACTGACACACAGTTGCTTGCCCAAGGCTACTGGCAAGTCAAAGGCAGGGCCAAAGGTCAGAATGAGGCCTGTCTCCCTACTAGATTAGTGAGGGCCACTGCAAGCTCAGACCTGGCCAATGGCGCAATGAGACATGGTGCTGACAGCCACAGGGTGAAAGTGTGAGGGCCCCAGCAGGGCAGAAGCTGTGTGCTGGCAAAGGTAGGGAGCAGAGGTTTGGAGCCCCAGCAGATACAACTAAGCAGAGCCCTGGAGCCCCCTCTCTAAACTCTGCATTGTTATCAAACGCCTGTCCTAGGCTGGGCCAAACACCCAGGGACCCTCCACAAGCTGTGGGCACAGCACCCCCTTCCCCCAGGGGCCTGAGGGCAAAGCTCACCGCTTAGAGGGGTCTGTCAGGATGTCCAGAAGGCTCTTCATCTTACTCAGGTCCTTTTTTCTGTCTGGAACAGAAGAGGGGATACTGAGCACAGCCTGGCTTCTGCAGGCCCTGCTTCACCCTGCGCCCATCTGCCCCTACCTTCGTTTTTGTCGATCTTGTTGATCATGCGGCGCAGGGGCTCGATGTACTTGGACAGCTGCTTCAGCTTGTCCAGGTACTGCTGCTCCTCGGCCTGGCTGGAACCTGCTGGGCTCATGACTGAGCTGGGGTTCACTGCAGGACACAGCCCAGTGAGCCCAGCCCAGCCCACAAAGGCCCAGCTCTCTGAAAACCCTCAAGGTGGGGTGCTTGGGAGCCGAGGGGTATGAATTCACTCACCCCCTTATAAGCCAAGATCTCATGAGGGTGACAGGGTGACCCTCGGCACCTCAACTCACAGGGCTGTGTGTGGGTCACACAAGCTCTGGCCTCAGGATGTGCCTGGTCCAGGCCTGACTTACCAGGGGTGTTTAAAGGCCCCGGGGAGGGGACGCTGAAGTTCTGCGGGGTGCGCGCCGTCACTGGACTCTGGGAGGGCTGTGGTGAGGGGCTGGGCAGGAAGCTACTGGGGGATGGGGCAGGGCCGGAGCTGTAGCAAATCGAAAGGGAGCGCATCTGTGAGATGTGGGCACCAGGCAGGGCCCTCCCTGTGAGCCAGGCAGGGAGGGGCACCCTGGCAAAGCCTACCTGACATTGGAGTTGGGCTGCGAGGTGGGCTGGCCGGGCTGCGGGGACGGCTGAGGGGGAGGGGGCATCGACTGCGGGGTCTGCACTTGCTGGCCCGGCGATGGCGAGGACAGCATGGTGAGGCTGTTCTGGCTGACCTGGAAGTGGAGGAGGCTCAGCCTGCTCACCTTCCACATACTTAGTCCCCCGGTCCTCTTGCTCCCACTCGCCCCAGCGTGAGGATCCCCATCTGCGTACACAGCCCCTTCTCTCTCTCACGGCCTCACCACACACTTGTCTTTCTCCACACACCCTTGTCTTTCTTTGATGCCCTGCTTCTCAACTACTGACACAGGCACGTACCTCACTCTGTAGGAACACACACACAATCACAATGACCAAGATGCTGGCAGAAAGACCTGGCTGGGTAGCCCTTGCTCCATGGTAGGGAGGGCCCATGAAGAACGGGGCCTTCTGCACTGGGACTAGATATTCCCATGCCCCTGCCTTGCAGGTGCAGGAGTCTGTGAGCAGGAGTCCAGGGAAGGCTTATGGCCTTGGATGGCACTGCTTGGCCTCCCCTGGTCTGAGCTCTCCTCGGTGGGCCACACTCTGTGACAGTGGGACCATCTTCCCACATGCTTCCATGAGCTCCCTTAGCACCTTGGCTTCAGGGGGAAACTATGTCTTGTACTTTAAGGGAGCAAAGTGGTCCCTGTGTCAGCCCTCATCAGCATTCTTGGCCTGGGGCTCCTTAGTCTGGACCAGCAGGCTCCACTGAGAGGTGAGTGGCTCCACATTGTTCTTAAAAGCTGTTTCCTTGCCCCTATAGAGCCAGGGGCTCACTCTACTCTCTGCAGTCCTCACTGAAGACACAACGGGGTCAAGTGCACCACTGTCATCTTTAGAGACAATGCCCTATTCATCTATGAACTCTACCAGATAAAACCACCACCCAGGAATCAGGGATAAGGATGCACAAAATAACTACTTTTCAGGGAGAAGCTTGAGATGGCAGTTCCAGATGGTGAGGACAACTGTGGGGAGACAGCTATAGCCAGCCCTGGGTGTCTAGACTGTCCTGGACTGAGCTCTGCAGAAAGATGCTTCACCTGCGGGAAGCACAAAGGTCTGACCCTTCACAAGGCCCTGCCAGCCTCAGCCGTTCCCGAGGGTTGGCAGTGGCTTCTCCCACAGCCTAGTCTGCCTCCTGCTCGCTGAGCATTCCCCAGAGCCTGCTTCCTAGAGCCCAGCTCACACCCTCACATCCTGGACTGTCCAATACTATAGCCTGACTTGGCCTTACCCCAGGGCACTCTGGACGACCATGCCGTCTGGGGCCACAGCCTTACGCTTCTTTCCCTCACATCCTTCTGACATGGCGATAGGTCAGGATCACTTGGAGTGGCTGCTGCTTCCCAGTTCTCATGTCAGGGAACAGGAAGAAGTGTATGGAGGAGCCCAGATCCTAGGAGTATTTGGAGGAGCCCAGGAAAACAGGACGTCACCCTTCTCACTTGGCCACCCCTTTCTCCCATACTGCCTGGGCCAAGTTCCTGAAGGGAAATGTTTTTCCCCTCCTGTTCTTTGGCTTCCTACTCCTCTCAATGACTGTGCAGGGTGGAGCTGCAGGTGGCGTGGAGACCACATCATGACAGCTCTAAAATGGCTAGGTCAGAGAGGCACCAAACCCAAGCCAGAATGGGCTGTTTCCACCCCTTGTGACCAGGCCCCCAACCAGGAGTGGAGGAGTTGGAGTGAGCGAGCTGATGGGAGCAAAATGGTCCCAGGTGTTTCACACTGACACCAGCAAGGGCACAAATGGGCCTAGGGTGGCTTAGTTTGCTGAGATGAACCAAGTGCAGCAGTTTCCCCTGTGCAGGACTTGCTTTCACAGTGCTTGGGTATACTGAATCCCAGGACCACAAGCCCTTGTGCTGGAAAATATGTTCTAGAATTTACTCAAATCTTAAGACTACGAAGGTGAACAGATCACCTCAGAGAAGTCCTCACAGAGAACCACATATGGTGCCAAAGAGGGGAAGAAAAGGCCCTGGGGCCCCATTCTGGGCCCAGCCTGTCAGGCAGGCATGGGCGCCCTTTCTATAAAGCCCAGCTCCTCACCCACTGGTTCAGCCCCAGCCATCACCTCCTCATTCCCTGACCCCAACTTGCTGTCACTCTCTGCCCTGTAGACCCTGAAGCTGCCTCTCACTTTGCCCTTTTCTGCCTACAGGTCAACCCCCCCGACCTGGCCTCTCCCTGCTCACCTGGGCCCCACCTGTCCCCCACCTGCATTGGCCTCTGCTCAAGCAGCTATACCTTCTAGAACGTGTTCACCTCTTGTCTGTAACCTAACGCTGGTGCTTCTCTATAGGGGAATGAGGCACCTGCTGGCATGAGGCCACTGCAGCAGGAAGACCACTTCACAGTTCACTTCATACCTAATGTATGAAGCTAAATTTTAAGAGTCATTCTCAGGACTCAGACCACATGGAAATAAGGCACACTTTTGCCCACCCCCTGCTTTTGGGCTCTCCTCCAAAAGTGCACAGTGTATGAGACAGAGGGTCTAAGACACAGTGAAGAACAGCCTACCTAGGCTGGGGGCAAGAGCTCAGTGCTTCTGGGACAGCTGGGATGGCTCAGCGGGTTGAGCGCTCACTTTGGAGCCCCAGGGACCGAGGATCGAATCCTGGCCCCAGCCCATGTGGACCCACGTGCTGAACTGGGGTGTGCCCCCAGTTCAGTTCTTGCCGGGACCTATGTGGGAGGCTCCCGGCCTGGTTCCTGCCCTGTGCAGCCCTGCGCCCACCTGAGGAGTGAAACTATATGGAAAAACTAATGTCAACTATGGAGACTGCTCTGGGCCCTCTCTACCCCTTCTCTCTGTCTCTGTCTCTGTTTCTCTCCGTCAAAAATCAATAAAATAAAACTAGAAAAAAAAAAAAAGAGCTTAGTGCTTCTGCTTCTTCCCCACGCCCAGCTTGTGTCTAGCCTTGGGCTCTACCCCTCTGGCCACTGTGGCCATTACTCGCAAGGTACCAACATCCAATCCAGATCTCTGTATCTGACAGCTCCTCTGGAAAAATGCAGAATTCCTATTGGCAGCAAACATTCCCCCTTATAGGCCTTCAGAACACCTCTCTGGGCATCATCGCTAGGCAGCCCAAGCTGTCACCAACAACACACTTGGGACAGGAAGCAGCCACCCAAAGACCCATGTCAGGAAAACACTGGCCTAACGAGGTGGCTAATGAGACACTAACCCCCAGTCTTCATGTTCAGGTTCATATCGGGTCCAGCCAGCATCTGGAATCGAAGGGCAAGGTGGCTATGCTCTCTCAGTTCTGTGACAAGCCCACCAGGAAGAAATGTGCTCCAGCTCTGTGTCTTTCATTTCTCTGGCACATTCTGCTACAGGCATGAGTGTGTCTGTCATAGCCACTATCAAAGCCATCAAAGCCACAAGACATGAATGCTGTACCTCCCAGGGAGGGAGCTTGAGTGCCTGCCATGCACCCAAACTCAGTCACCTGCATGTCATAGACAGGAAGTAGGAACTCAGAAGGAAGTGACTTGTTCAAGGTCACATGTTTAGCAGGGGAGTCCAGGCACCTCAGTGCCATCTGCTCCGCAAGGGAGTAAGCAAGGATAAGTGGCAGAGGGGTCTGCAGGAAGCAGGATGAAAGGCAGGGTGGATGTAGAAGCATGCAAAGGGGGAGCAACCAGAGGCAGGAAGGTAGTGGGGCCGGAGGGCAGCAAGGCTGGTCTGGGGAGACTTGTGCTTCAAAGAAGCCCCAGGAGAGGCTGGCAGCACCATGCACTTCAGCCCTCCTGGCACCACCTGCACCCATTAGACATCCCTGGAATTTCCCCAAACTCCTGGCCCCCTGGACATGGTGTGTCCCCAGGAGTCACTCTCCAGAGCAAAGTGGAATATGGGTCCCACTGTGGCACCACTTGCCTACACCCACCAAGGGAGTGCTGGGACAGAAACCCATGTCACCCCTGGACTGCCATGCGGGGCACTGTGTCCTACACGTGCCTGGCATAGAATCCTGCTTGGTCATGGTCATTCAGGTCTGTGAAGTATCCCAACCACAGCATGAAGATGCAGTCATGGGACACATCCCAGGAGTAGGGGTCAGAGGAGAGGCAGAGAAAAGGAAGCCCTGTTTCAAGAAGGGCAGATAGGAGAAGAGCTGACTTTCTGTTTTGACTATTTCCCTGGACTCAGTTTGTTGCCAAAGTAAAAAACAAAACCAGACAGGCACCACTGATACTAAAGCACATCCCACTGAGGGCCATGCACAGGTGGTCATGGACAGAAAGCAGCCACAGGACGCTCAATATGGACACGCCAAGGTCTGGAGGTGCCCCTCCTGGTTTTGCTTTAATGATACATTTTTGGAATAAGCTTTCTTTTTTCAGAATGAACTGAATTAGACAGGCACTGACACAAAAGCATCTGCACATCAATTCTGGAATCAGTTCTGTGGCTACCCAAATGCCCACAGTGTTGCCTGGCTATGTTGGGGGGAGGGCTGGAACCATGGACACGTCAGGGAAGGGCAGGGGCTAATATGTGTTAAGATTTTAGATGCATCTCCCTTACAATAGAAAATGAATTAAAAAAATTTTTTTTTAATTTTAATTTTATTTTATTTTTGACAGAGAGAAATACAGAGACAGAGAGAGAACTGAACTGTGGGAACTCCCCAGTTCAGCATGTGGGTCCGCCTGGGCCGGAGCCGGGATTCGATCCTCGGTCCTCAGGGCTTCAAAGCGAGCGCTTAACCCGCTGAGCCATCCCGGCTTTCCCGAAAATGAATTTTAAAGTTTTGGCAAATCTGAGGCTTCCACATTAAACCTACTAAAATAGAAAGCTCATAATATAAGTAAACCTCATTCCCATTTTATTCTCTAAATCTTAGTCTGGTGCCTGGCCCATAGAATGCACATGACTATTTGTTAAACGAATACATCACAGAAGAACTCCAAATTTCATACCATAATGGAGAACCAGAAATTCATATCCCTGGAAAAGTATAATATATACAGAGGCTTTATCTACCTAGAAAGGGGTGTGTATAATCAATTCTACATATGGCATAGTAAACCTAGAATAGTATGATTCAACAGAACTGTTCGTCCCCATGGACTGACTTGTTAGACAATCTGTGCTGTCCAGTATGACAGTCACTAGCTTCTCCAAAGGGTTACTATGCACTTGAAATATAATTGAATTTCAACTGAATGTAACCTGAAGAACTGGATATTTAATTTGATTTAATTTTAATTAACTTAAAAGTAAATAGCCATGTATGGCTAATGGCTATAGTATTAGACAGCATAACCCTAGAAGGCCAAACTATTTGCTTAGCTTCTGGTTTTTTTTTAACCACGAAAATGAGCAGTGCTACTACCAAAAATGCTAAAAACTTTAAGACACTGCTCTTACCTTCTCCAGAAAATGAAAACATCAGAACTATCCAAAATATTAAAATAAAAATAAGCCCAGGTATTTACTCATATCCCCTCAAGAAATACAAGTTAGGAGTGGCCTCATATAAGCTTGGTTAGGCACTCTGAGAGCCACTGTGAAGAAAGTCACCAAGATTAGTGTGCCTCAAAAAGGCGTTCAAAGGACCCTGAGCTTCCCAGGGGCCCTGGGTGCTGCCCCGTAAATACCTGTGCTGAGGGCTGTCCGCCCAAAGGGATGGAGCTTGATGGAACGGCAGACACAGCGGTGGTGGGCGGGAACCGAGCTCTTACTTGCATCCCGCCTTGGGCCAAGGCTGCGGCGATCATCTTGAGGACAGAGGGACAACAGATAAGGTGATTGGAACAGAGAAACACAGTAAATGGGCAAGTGGAGAGGGGTGAACAGCCTCCATGACAGAGTGCCCATGGTGCTGGGGTAGCCTGGCAGGGGGAAGCCTGGCCTACATGTTCAAGTCCACAGCACTGAGGCTCATCTAGGCATCAGGAAAATCTAGAGGAGCCACCAAGAATGCTGCCTCCAGAACTTTCTATTCTGTTGGCTTCATTTCTTCAACAAAACTCAAATCTGCTGATGCGCCCATAGAGCCTTCAGGCCAGACCTCAAGGGCCAGGGGTGGTGTTTCTGGAAGTAAACCAGGTTCCTGGGATAGACTGAGAGTCCACTTTACCAAAGCTAGCTATGAAGAGAATATGGCCATCATTAAAACAGAGGAAGAGGCCAGGTAAGCCAGCTCACAGCCTTTCCTTTCCAGCAGTACGCCTCCAGACAAAAATGCCGTGGAGGGCCTGAACTCAAAACCGTCCTCCTCTCTTCTAGGCCTGTGAGTCTCCAGTGGGGGAAATGGTTTATAATCAGTTCAAGGGGAGATGGGCAAGGGAAGCTTGGGGCTATGCTTGAAGCCTTGTGCTTATGATGAGGAACACCTCCCATAGGGATGCGAGTCAGGTAGGTCCCTAAACATATGACTCCACAATTCCAACAAGTGCTGGGACCACTCTCCTCATCAACTGATATTTCTGGAAGCAGCAAAGCAGCACTGGCTTGCACTGAGACCTCCAGCATCACAAGCATGTCCCATACTCACACCCAGAGGTCACATGCAGCAGGCACTGCAAGCTAGCAGTGACACAAGCAGTAGCAGATTCCAACTGAACCACCCAACTGCAAGAATGGGGCAGCCCTCAGGCAGGGCTGGGGAGCAGAAGCTCCTGCACCCACCCTAACAAAAGAAATGCCTGGGGATGGGGGGCGGGAGGGGGGGGAGGGGAGCCATTCTGGTGTCTGAGAAAACACAATCACCGTCCTAAGGAGCCCACCACTCACCACCCCATCAGACACAAAGTGAGATGTTGGTGAGGGTGTGAGGATAGTTTATGGGGAGGCACACCTCCGCTCCGGAAGGCCCACTCCCGAAACCCAGGGTGGAGCTGAAAGCAACTCTCTCCTGGGTTTAGCTCTCAGCCCATGTTCAGGTGGGGGTAACAGTGAACAGTGTCCATTTATGAGCCCAGTCGCCACTCAACATGCTCCTTCCAGATGGAGAAAAGCCTGAAAGTAAGTCAGGTGGTATGAGAGAGATGCAAATTTTTTCCAGGAAGAAATAAGGAATAAAAAGCTTAAATCTCATTTGCTACTGATTGGTTTCCTTGACAACTGAGAACTCCTGGGAAGGAAAGTTCATTTTCTTTTAACCACAAATTCTAATGAAAACACAGCAGTGTTTACTGGATCAGAGGAGCCAGGCGGCAATACCCAGCAAATTATTCTCCCGCATAACTACATTTCTCTACCTCCCAACACACATCCACCCAGAAAGAAGAAATTTGAGCTCTATCCCAGAGGCTTGGGGCCTCGCTCCTCCAAGGTCAATGGGCAGGAGGGCCTAGAAGGAAGAGAGAACTCAGGGCAGCACATCAGGGGAGTGCCTTTGATGATAGTTCTTTGTAACTTGAGAATTATATAACAGTTAAGTTTCCATAGACTAAAAGAGCAGAATGTTAAAAGACAAAAGCATACAGTCTGTTTGGAAATGGAGATACATTCTGTTCTGGTTTTATCTGTAGTTACAGATAAAATTTAAGGGAGAAAGAGAAGTTAGTACAGCTATCCCACTGTGCTCTAAATCTCACTATGGTGACAGTGATGTCAGCTTTCTCATCTACATGAGTAATGTCAGATACAAGAGCCAGGAATACACAGAATAGCATACGCCAGTTTCCCTAACACACCAAAACCCCAAACTCAGCCTCTGGGTAAGAGCCCTGGCCACCCATCAGGCCACAGCACTGATGAGCTGGGACAAGGCACCTCTTTTCTGCTCTGAGAGGGTAAACTTGAGAGACAAGGCACAAGAGATGCCAGCTCAGCACTTCTTTCACAAAACCAGTGCCTGCCTCTGCATCCATATTTGTATGCAAAGTTATGACATGTGGCCACTGGGTGTGCTAATGTCAAATGTGTGGGGTACCACACAGGAGTCCTAGCCTGCATCTTTGAACTTCTGATAGATGACTGGCTAATACAATTTGAGAGTCTCAAAGTGACTCAGTGACTCACTCCTAGGAAGAATCAGGACACAACTCAAAACCCAGCCATTCATCAAAACATGTATCTCTGGTAATAGCAAAAAACTGGAAATCATCTCAGGATCTGAGAATAGGACAATAGTTAAGGATAGCAGGATACATTCGTAAGAGGAATACTACACATAAAATAATGTCAACTGAGATTTTAATTATAGAACATTTGACTTCTACTGCAATGTGACCAAAAAAGAAGCCACACAAAATCCTATGCATATCCTGTGACCACAACTACGTGAGAAATGGAAAGAAAAGATGCCCAACTTTCTCCCCTTCTGAAATATTTCTCTTATTTATACTTCTCTCAATTTCCCAGCTTCTACAGTCACCACATATTTTTTTAAGTTTTTGGGTCAGAGTACCTCTAGCTTTGTCTAGTCCACTGTGCAAACCCAGGTTGCAAAAGAAGGCTGTGAATCCAGAGATTCCCCCAGGAGGGTTTGTTGCACCCTAGGGACTCCACTGCTGCTAGAACAGTGCAGCCAGGCCAGCAAACCAGTCTCCATGAAATGGCACTGCCTGCTGCGAGCCCAGAGATGAACCAGCAGGCCAGAGGCAGAGGACTGAGAAGTGCTGCGTCTGGGCCGAGAGGTACAGCACAAACACACACTCTGCAAGCCTGAGCTTTCAGAACATTCCCTCTGCTGCCAGCACCTAGGAATCCAACCACAGGGCATGCAGTGCAAGGCAAAGCCTTTCACCAGCTCTGCCTGACACTGGTTTTTGAGATACAGTAGAGAGGTGGACATTGCTCCTATTAGTAAGAAAAACCTGAAGGCGCACTCCTTGTAAAACCAAACCCACCCAAAAATACTCTCTTCATCCTCCTTAGCTCTGCCTGGGAGGGGAAGAGGGTTACAAATCAAGATGACTCTAGAGGTGACTAAGCCCAGGGTTAAGACCATGGCTGAGCCCAGGGCCAAGCTCCCATGTTGGTTGGACTGGGACCTCCAGCAGAAACAAAGGGTGGAGTAACTGCTGGAAAGAGCTGCACCATGCACAGGCTCAGCACACACAGCTGTGTCTGCTTCTGGAAGAGTGGTCCTAGAACAGGAAAGTTAAGGACACAAAGTGGCAAGGGCAGTGAGCCAGTGGTGGTTTTGACCATGCACCAACTCCTTTACTGCATAAGACATCAAGAGGGAAAAGCCAGGATGGCTCAGCAGGTTAAGCGCTCGCTTTGCAGCCCTGGGGCCTGAGGACTGAATCCCAACCCCGGCCTGTGAGGACTCGTATGCTGAACTGTTGTGTGTTTCCCATGTGGGGGCTCCCAGCCCAGTTCCTGCCCTGCGCAGCCCCCACCCACCTGTGTGGAATGAAACTATGTCAAAAACTGATAATGTACAACTATGGAGACTGCTCTGAGCCCTCCCCCTTTTTCTCTGCCTCTGTCACTGTCAAAAATAATAAATCTTACCAAAAAAAAGAAGACATCAAGAGAAGGGAGCCCTAGGAACGTGAGGACAAGCCCAGGACACACAGTGGTAGTAGCAGAGGGGACTCCAATCTTGTCAAACAGGGCAGCCAGGCCCCTCCCCAGCTATAGATATGAAGTTCATGGTTTGTTTCTCACAAGACCATGTCTAGGCAAGCTGATGACGTGGGGAATTCTGAGAACAGGTTACTTGATTCAGTGACTGTGGAGGCTGCTGGGCTGGCTCAGCTACATCTAAACACCTCAGGCCCCTCCACTGGCACATTTGTCCTCTGGCAGCTTCCCAAAGACTCCAGCAATACAGCTGGGACAGGAAGAACCATTTCTGAGCCTCCCCCACAGTGAAATGTTGCTGACGTAAAGGAACACACTGCAAACCAGAAATACTCAACATGCAGCCCAGTGAACCAGACAGGGAGCGCGATGCACTTGCAGGAAATGAGCAGGGCAGGAACATGGTGAAGCACTGAGTAGCTATAGTCTTAGCACATCGACTAGCAAGCCTGCTCTGTCTAACGACTATCAGCATTCCAATCTCTGGGTGAAGACAGGAAGAACTGAGACCCCAAACTGGACATCTCCCCACCTCAGCACTGGAACGAAGGTGAGGGGGTTGTGTGGAAAAGTCACAGGGCCAAATCTCCAACCCCCAGACACCAACAAGGATCTGGCCTCTATGAGGAAAAGCAGGACATCCCACTGACATCCAGTATACCAGGCGAGTCCAACCTTTTCGCTCCCCTGGGCCACAATGAAAAGAGAATTGTCTTGAGCCACACATAAAATACACTAATGATAGCTGATGAGCTAAACAATAAAAAAACCTCAGTGTTTTAAGAAACTTTACAAATTTGTGTTGGGCAGCATTCAAAGCTGTTCTGGGTTGCGTGTGGCCCACAGGCCATGGGTTGGACAAACTTGCAGTACACAGAGGGTGGGCATGGAGGGCCTCAGCCACATTTCCCAGCAAGGGAGGCAAGCAGCAGAAGTCAGCCCAGCAGGGGCCCTCGGCACAAGCCTGCATTGCAGCCAGATGCCGCCGCGTCTCACGCTCTTCCCAGTTTCTAGAGAGCTACTGTCTACCCTTTGCCAGCCCTATACTCAAGAGTTGAGGTAAGGATGAGCCTGTAATGCTCCCCTTCTCAGTGCGTGGTCTCAGAAGAAAAGAGGGAAGATGAAGGAGATCAGAGGAGAGATGGGAACAACACATGCACTACATAGCTGGATCCCTAGGACCCCAAGGACTGGCTTCAGGGGAGCCATCGTCTGTCTAAGTACCACGGGAAAGAAGCCCTGTGTTTACCAACCCAGCCCCTGATCCAACCAGGTCCCTCGCCATAGAGCACTGGAAATCCAGGTCCATACACACGTGGACATGTACCTGCTAGTGACTACAGAAGCCCTCAGCTCCGAATGGCCCTCACCTGGACTCCGGAACCCACTACCTGGGGGCCCTGAGCTGTTGGCACCGCTGTCTGCTGTTGCACCTGGGGTGGCACCTGCGGCTGCACCTGCGGCTGCTGTACCACCATCGGAGCTCGGACCTAAAGGAGGAAGGGAGAACGCAATTGGGAGCCACCCAGGGCAGAAGGCAGAGCACCCACTACTTCTGTGGGAGCTTTGAATCTCGAAGTTTTTCATGAGAAGTTGGATGGTACCATTATAGCTTCCCTGGCCATGACGTCACCTTATTGGTTATCTCTGATCCCATAGCTCATAAGAAATGTCCCACACCAGCCTGGTTCTGAGTTGGCACAGCCAACTCCACCTCCTCCAATTCTGGCAAGAAGTTTGGCCTTCCCACTGGGATGTTACCATACAGCCATCATTACCAGCTACTGCTGCAAGCAGAGCTGCACCTCCAAAGGCTCAGTGCATAGCCCAGCCAGCTCAACTTCTGGGCCAAGCACAATGATAGTGCGTGGCTGGACAGCCAGCAGCAAACTGGCTCCCAAGTGACAGTGTGCCCATACCTGCTTCAGACAACTGTCCTCAGCCTTCTGGCCTGCCCCTGTGGGTCTCCTATTCACCTAGTACTCAGTACAAGTGTGGTCTGTTCCTACTCCACTCAATGAATCACAAATAGAAAAGGCCACGAAAACCAAGGAAGTAAACCAAAATAAATAAAATGGTCCCTTGATGCAGCTACCTGGCTTAGTGACAATATTCTGTCCTCTGTGTTAATGACACTGACCAGACTTGTTTCATACAGAGATGCATAATAAGACTGAAAGTGACATTTTATATTAATACTCCCTCAGAAATATGTTAAGTTTTTGCTCAGAACAGAAGTCTGAGCAGCTAACAAACCACTCTGGATGCTCAATGGAGGCATGTCCTCTCCCTGTGAGAATATACAAGCTGTTATCTAATCATCCACAATCTTAAAATACTCATGGCTACTGCCCAAATCAGCCATGCTGCTTGGAAAACAAATTGCTTCCCCAGCAGCAAGGCTGCCCCTGTGCAGGGTGAGCAGCTCTTGGAATGCACTCCCCTGCTTAGCCAGATGTGAAGCCAGAGTTGGGAAGAGCTGCCCGAGTCCCAGTGCTTGAAGAAAGAACATGCCATCTACAGCTGAGGAGCCCTAGAAACTGTTGGCGACCACCAGCCGCATGCGACACCAGGAAGGAACTGTAGCCCACCACAAGTCACGGGTACTCACAAGTTTCAGCCCTGTCTGGGCGTACAGCATCTGTCCGGGGAGGGCTGGAGCCTGCGACACTAAAGGCTGGGTCTGTGACTGCGGTGGGAGCTGTGATGGTTGGTTCTGAGCAACCTGTGGCTGCTGGGGCTGCGGCTGGGGCTGGTGATGCTGTGGGTGATGCATCTGCTGCAGCTGCTGGGGCAGGGCCTGGGATGGTGGAGGCTGTGGCTGTGGCATTGGTGGCTGCTGTATCGGTGGCTGGGCCTGCAAAGCCTGCTGCTGCTGCTGTTGCAGCTGTACCATCCGCTGCAGCTGCTGCTGCTGCTGCTGTTGCTGTATCTGGGGGCAGAACGAGCAGCACTCAGTTGCCCCATTGGCCTCTGAGCCCTGTGCTAGCCTCGCCCCTAGGAAGTCTGCCCAAGCTGCTCTCATATGGGGCAGAGGGACCACTTCCCACAGAAGGACACTGAGGATACACCAAGAATGTGCCTGTGCACTGGCCACCAGACTCTGGTCCACCCCTAGGCCTGAGAGGATGAAAGAAGGTTCAAGAGAAATACTGAGAGGGTTCAGAAGGGGTAACATATAGGAACAGCCCTGCAGAAGCTGGGATAAATGCTGAGGTGACTTAGATCTCTGAAGCCTCTTCAGTGATGCTTGCTTGGTCTCTAGAGTGGTACAAAGTATGAGCCTCACAAAGATGGCCAATCTATTTTCAGGATAAGGAATAAAAGTGGGACTGAAGATTCACTGTGAACTCTGGGAGAGAGGCATCAATATCTAGGAGGGTGGCCACTGGAAAGAGGAGGCAGCAAGCCAAGGCCTGGAGGAGATGGGAAAGTGAAGAGCGCTCCTCAGGAATTCCCTCCCCCAACCAAGAGTGGATCTAATGATAGATGCTTAACATGTCAGGATGCTGAATGCAAACGGTATGGTGAAGAAATCATTTTCTCAGAAGCAGGGCTTCTAATGTGCCATTGCCATTCTCTTGTGGAGAATACAATATGGAGGTCGATTAGTGCTGCATCCAGACACCAAACACTCAAGAGACAAAATAGAAGGCATGCACACGTCCTTAAAAGACATGGGACGGCTCAAGTATTCTCACATCTTGGGGCATTCTTCTCACTTCTTGCTTCATTTAACACTTACATGAATCATTTGCACCCAGAAGCCTCCACTGAGCCAGCTAGGTCCCAGGACACAACAGGCCTACAGCCAGACACTCAAGCCTGGTAGAGAGGCCCTTTTCATGCGATCACAACACCCTCCTAAACAAGTCAGAACCCGTTTTTCCTCCACATCCCAGGCTCTGCAGGAAGCCCATGGAGGAGGATGCTGAGGCACCAGGCGTAAGGAGGATATGCTGCTGGCTCTGGGCCCCTGCACTGAGCATATTTGTGCCCATAGCTCAAGGGCCATAGGAGGGAGGCCAAATGCAGGAACAAGGGCATCTGATACCTGTTGCTGGTTTTGATGATGCAATTTAATCAGGTGCTGCTGCTGTTGCTGTTGTTGCTGTAGTTGCTGCTGCTGCTGCTGCACCACTGCCTGGAACTGCTGCTGCATGGCGTTCTGCTGAGCCTGGAACTGTTGCTGCTGCTGTTGCTGCAGCGCCACCTGCTGCTGCTGCTGGAACTGTTGCTGCTGCTGCTGCTGCTGCTGCTGTTGCTGCTGCAGCGCCACCTGCTGGAGCTGAAGCTGGGCTAGAGGTAAGACCCAGGGGTCAGGCCCAGGGGTACAGACAGGAAAGGAAGCAGCATCGCCCCAGTGCTGGGCAGGCAGAGAGGGTTGATAAAACAGCCTGCTGCTGCCAGCCTCTGGAATTGAACGGTGTGATGGAAGCAGCATTTGTGTTGATTATGAAACTTACTATTATGAATAACCCTAAAATAATGAGTCAAGAAAAGGGCTAAGACTTTTGGATGGCCAAAAGGTCCAGTCTCTGGTGACCACTAATCTAATCTACTTTCTGTCTGTATGGATTAGCCTATTGCAGACACTTCGAATCAATGGAATCTCACAATATGTGGTCTTTTGCTTAGCATGATATTTACAAGGTTCCCCCATATACTGTAGCATGATCAATATTTCTTTTTATTGCCAGACAGTATTCTACTTCTTGGCTTTCCAACACCTTCTTTGTTTATCCATTAATTAGCTATAGACATTTGGGTTGTTTCCAACTTTGGCTATTATGAATAATGCTGATATGAACAATCATTTACAAGATTTTCTATGGTGCAGTTTCTTCTGGGGTAATGAATGTTCTAAAATTACCGGTAACTGTAGTGATAGTTGCACAACTCTGAATATACAAGTACTAAAAGTCACTGAATATTGCAAATTAAATGCGTGAGTTTACAGTATGTGAATTATAACACAACAAAGCTGTTATTTAAAAAAAAAAAAGTGGGGAAGCCGGGATGGCTCAGTGGGTTAAGCGCTCACTTTGCAGCGCCGGGGACTGAGGATCGAATCCCGGCCCCGGCCCGTGTGGACCCATATGCTGAACTGGGGAGCTCTCCCAGTTCAGTTCTCTCTCTGTATCTGTATCTGTATCTCTCTCTCTCTCTCTCTCTCTCTCTCTCTCTGTCAAAAATAAATAAACAAATTTAAAAAATGTATGTTTAAAAAAAAAAACGATTTATAAAAAAAAAGAGGGGAAGCCGGGATGGCTGTGAGTTAAGCGCTCATTTTGGAGCCCCGGGGACTGAGGATCGAATCCTGGCCCCGGTCCATGCGGACCCATATGCTGAACTGGGGAATGCTCCCAGTTCAGTTCTCACCGGGGTGAGACCCCGGCCCAGTTCCTGCCCTGTGCAGCCCCACACCCACCTGTGGAATGAAACTATGTGGAAAAACAAATGATGTGCAACTATGGAGACTGTTCTGGGCCTTCCCCCTACTCCCTGTCTCTGCATCTTTCTTTCTGTCAAAAACAATAAAAAAAAATAAAAAATAAAGAGAATAGAGAGATTCTTTGTACACTTTGCCCAGTTTCCACTGATGGCACCATTTTGTAAAATTATAACATAACATAACATTATAATAAAAATGTGTACTCATTTGTGCGGGTATTAATGTTAAGTTCTACACTGTTTTCTCACCTGAGTAGATTCAGTCACCATCACAGTCAAGACACTAACCAGTTCCAGTTCCACAGGGATCCCTAGTGGTGCCATCCCCGTCAGCAACCCTAAGGTGTCTTCCTTTTCTAAAATGTTGTCATTTCAAAAATGTTACAGAAGTGGAACCATACAATATAATTAGCGTTTTTCATTCAACATAATTTTCTAAAGATCATCCAGATTATAACATGTATCAACAGATTTCTTCTTTTTATTGACAAGCAGTAGTCCATGGTGCAGCTATCTCAGTTTAACCCTTCACCCAGATCTATATCCAGAAGTAGGGTTTCTCAGCACCCAGTCTGTCAAACAGTCAAAAATAGGATTTATTTTTAAAAGTCAGTTTACACGCACATGATAGAAAATTCATTGTGAAACTAAAATGTACAGAGGAAAAGTAGGTCTCACTCTAACCCTGTACCCCAGCCCACAGCCTCATCCACAGCCAGTATCTGTGCTTCCTGACTAACCCAGGTCATCTGGAGACTATCACAGCATGCCCTGAACTGCCCTGTGAGAGCACTAGCAAAACCTCTGACCCAGGCCTTGCCCTCTGAGGGCACTGGATTAAGGCCTATATTGGCCTTAATCACAGAGTAGCATTTGGAGGAAGTGTCAATAGGATATAGGAAATGTCCATTGGGCTATATAACACCGTCAGGGTAGACCAGGCAGGCAAGAGGTCAAAAGCAGGGAGAGGGGAAGCCGGGATGGTTCAGTGGGTTGGGCACTCTCTTTGCAGCGCCGGGGACTGAGGATCGAATCCCGGCCCCAGCAAGTGCGGACCCATATGCTGAACTGGGGGGTCTCCCAGTTCAGTTCTCTCTCTGTCTCTGTATATCTCTCTCTCTCTTTCAAAAACAATAAAAGAATAAATAAAATAAATAAATAAAAACCAAAAGCAGGGTGAGAGGGTCTCTGACAGAGGTAGCAGCAGGATATGAAAGTAAAGAACCAACTTCAACCTTCCCCTTGTGCCACATAGGAGACCAGGTCCCTCAAAAGCTAAAAACAGGATGTGGGTCAAGGTCAGATTGGGAGGGTGTGGGCAGGATACCAAAGTTTTGCCATTGAACTTCTGACAGTCTTAGGAAGGAGACTGCAAGGCAAATCATGGGAGCATTCTAAACTCATGTATTTTAAAACTTTTTTTTTATTATAAAATATGTTTGTGACAAAAGAAATTCAACCAGTACACCAGAATATAATAAAAAGGAGCCAGGGTCGGCACTTTTACACATTTTTCCATAAGCTGCTCTGTGTGTATCAGGTGTGATGATAGGACAAAAGAGGTCACAGAGCTCAAAATGAAGAACTGAGCAAAGAGCTAACAGTCACATGTGGCAAGACATCAGTAAGGAGAAGAGAATAAAGATCTGAAAAGGAAAAGGATGGCTGGGGATGGAAGGTTCCAATGCAGGAGTATGTGGGAATGAGGATGCATGTGGCCTCTAAGAGCAAATGGATGCTTGTGTAGTAAACCCAAAAAAGCACAGGGTGCTGGGGTCAGGCAGTCTGGGTCTGACCCTACCTCTAGGCTATGGGTGCCTCATGGACAAAGCAGAAGCAGTGACACTGCTCTTCATAACGTTGCTGTGAGGGATACATGACAAAAATATACCGAAACACCACAACCTATACACAAGTGTTCAAAGCAGCTTTATCTATAACAGCTCCAAACTTGAAACAACCTAAATGTCCTTCAAGGGTTAATAGATAAGTAAACTTGGTACACCCAGTCCATGGAATACTAGTAAGCAATGAATAGGAATAAATTACTGATACAACTGGGAGGACCTCAAGGGCATTTTGCTGAGCGAAAAAAGCCAATCTCAAAAAGTCAGACGTTGTATAATTCCACTGACAGACCACTCACAAAGTGACACAATTATAAAGACAGAAGAATAGATAGGTGACTGGCAGGGTTTAGGGTGGGAGGAGCATGATTATTAAGAGGTATACAACTGCTTGTTTTGGTGATGGAACAGTTCTGCATGCTGACTGGGATGATAGTTACTCACATGATAAAAATCTCATAAAACTTCACATACTTAAGTGCATGCACAATAGTGCATGTAAAAACTGGTGACATCTGAATAGTCTGTTTGAGTTGGTAGTATTGTCCCAATGTTCATTTCTCATTTTTGACCATCTACTAAAATATTATCATTTGGGGAAGCTGGGTGAAAGGCACATGGGAACTCTGTTGTTCTGCAACTTCCTGTGACGCAAAGTATTTCAAAAATAAAATATTATATAAAGGGAAAAAACTACTGAAGCACTTTGCAGTCCCGAAGTACATTCCCAGTACTGAATAAATGTTTATGAGAATCAAAGGTCCATCAAGACAGGTCCTCGAAAGAAGAGGGAGACCTGCGCTGCAGCGTAATTTCTGGCAGGGGCAGCTGAGTGGAGAGGACAAGGGGCAGTGTCCTGCAGAGAAGTGCAAAGAGGGCAAGGGCAGCACTAGAAGGGGTGGCTCGTGAGATCGGGGCAGTCTGGGTGTCGTGGGGCACTGACAGGACTTCTTTGAGACCCAGAACACCCTGAGACTTAATTTTATTTCAGCTACAAAAGAGAACCTTGGATGGAGCCCCAGGCCACTTCAATCTCCTCTGAGTCCTTCAATCCCACCCAGGGGTGGGTGGAGGGCCCCACTGTCACTTAACCCAAAAAAAGGCTTAGGGCGTTTTCTCTCCATGCCAACAAAGATAAAAAGACAGAACTCCTTGGAGATTCTCCATGCTTTTCTTGATACCATATTAAGCAAAGGAATAAAATCTGTGTTGCCTCCAAAGAATGTGGCAGGTTCTTTGAGAAGCATGATACTCACTCTGTGGAGTTGCTGTAGACACAACAGCCATACCGTGGGGGGCCATCCCTGAGGTGCCAGGGGGTGGCTGCCCAGAGAGGGGCATCGGCTGCCCCATGGTGGCAAGGCCCCCCATGCCACCCAGGGACTGTCCAGGGCCCCGAGAAGGTATGCCAATTCCAGCTGCTCCTGTGGCAGGCCCACCAGTCAGGCTCTGTAGCGCATTCATAGGGTCTACGGGAACACAAAGGCACAGTGTCTCAGGAAAGCACCCAATGAATCGGGTGAGGCTCTGAAGGCTACGAGACCTCATGGAGCACACATTTCCTGCCGCCTCTAGGCTAGATTCCATAAAAGTCCCAATCAGTGAGAGGCCAGAGTCCTGGAAACCTTCCAAACCCCCACCCAACTGCCCATCATACCCAAGTAGGGTAGAACAACCAGGTGTGTTTGTTACTGTTTCTGAACTGTGAGCCCTACTGGGCAAGGGAGCATGTCCCACACTCCTAGTCTGGTCTGTGCCAGGGTCCTAATGTTGAGGGACAAACCTGACCTTCAGGGCAGGCAGTAGCCCCTGTCCCTCCTGCTGCATGAGCACACAAAGGCCATTCTTCAAGTAACAAGCACACAGGGTCCAGAGAAGCCAGTGGGACAGGCAGATGTTCTCTAGGGAAGTTACATGTCTCCTTGCACACCAGAAGTCCACCTCTACTAACCTGTGCAGGATCCCCATTGAGAAGCAGTTCTCAGGACTGACTCCTACGCCGAGGGCCACCACACCAGAACAAGCTAAGGCATGAAGGTGTCCACACAGTGCCAAGAGGCACTATGACACTTAACCAACCCCACCAGGTATGCAACAGCTCAGTGAGCAATGCTGTGACCCAGGACAAAGGATCTGAGAGGTTCTTGTTACACATTCGCTTGAACACAGGCTCACTGCAAATGGCCACCTGGAGATAAGTGTGGCCTGGTCTGGGCACCTTGCCACAGAACTGGGTGTCCAAGGACCCTACACTCCAATGCCAAGAGCCAAGGCCTTCTTTAGCCATGTACTCTGATCCCACTGGGCCCTGCTGGTTGAAAATCACTGTAGATGCAGAGACCCTAAGGGGAGCCGAGGCCCACGTGGGCAGGTGCAGCCAGCTCAGCCAAGGCAAGCATGGGTACCTGGCATTTATAGCTCTGCCGCCTATGGTAAGACAAACAGCACGGCAAGCTGGCTCCCTTCCTGATGGCCAACACACTAGAGTTTAGCCGGCCATCTGAGACCTAAGCTCCTTCACTGGCCGCTCAGTCAGTGAGACCAGGGCTGAGCTGTCAGACAAGGTCCCCATTATGTAATAAAGCCTTGAAGTTAAAAAACAAAAAAAGTAATTATAGTTTTTAACTTACAAAGAAACTCTATAAGAAAGTGAAATCAGTTATTCTCTAAGAACTACTACTACATGCTATACTGAATATGCCATAATAGTTCCCTCCCAGAGAGCTCAAAATTTTAGATCATGTCTCAACTATTGGGTATGTGAGTTTTTATAATCTTTTTCTAGGCAAAAATGGTATAATCTGAAGGCAGAATCTGGCAGGAAGAGGAAGGTTGGGGAGGGTGGGGTGCTGCTCCACAGTTCTCATGGCCAGCCAGAGGTCTCTCTGTGAACTTTCTCCTAACAGCTTAACCCCAGGCACATGCAGGATGTCCAGACTCATTCCTGCAGTCCCAGATCCAAGGTTGGAAAAAATTTGAATTAAAAAAGGAGTAATTCTTACCACTGACAGAAGCTTGAGATTTCTTATTATCTATATTAAAAAAAAAAAAAAGTAAACAAAGTTTTATATAACCACATATTTCCACAGTAAGTCAGTTTTACAGGCATTTGCCCAGAGGTCATTTGCTAAAACTAACTACCTAAAACTAGATAAAACATGCTTCAGAGGGAGAGGAAGAGAGAGATATCTCCCTCTCCCCACCTCTCCCCATCCCTGCCAACACTGATGCACAAGGGGGCCTGAGGGAAGGGGTTGCAGAACTGTCCCATGGCCAACCTGGGGCCTCAGAGAACTGCCCCCAGACAGAGGCTCACTCACTCTGGGCCTATTCTAACTGTCCTTCCTCCTCAGGTCCAGAGTCTTGGCTTGGGCCCTGAGCAACAAACAAGAAAGCTATAGGGATACATGATAGCCCACAATGGTGCTGAGAACTCCATGACACCTCCATTATCAATCTACTCTGGTGAGGCAGCATCTCCATTTTCTAGATGAGGAAACTGAGGCTGGCCAAGGCTGGTTCAAAGCGATATCTAGCTGTCCCCAGTACCAGGTCGGGAAATGTAGCACCAGTTCTATCGGAGAGATGGCTGTGGTCACCCTAGCCCACAGTGCTGTGTATGTCAACATGCCAGGGGTACCTCCCAAACAGGCCAGCCCAGCCCTGACAGAGCCTCTGCCAGGACAAACCAGGGTAGTTCATCCAGGCTGCTCATTTCCCAGGCACCTAGTTCCATATCCTCCTGTTCTATACTCCATAGGACCTTCCCAAACACGGTAAAGAAAATGAAATTGAATGTGGTTTACCTTACTGGCCGTTTTGATAAAAGTTAGTGTGAAAAGAAGCAAAACCTACTGGCCACACGGGGGCTCTAAGGTTCTCCCTTAACGTAGGATTACTGACACTGCAGCTGTCTGTAGCTGCCTCAATGCACACAGGGGAGCAGTGACTGCACTTGCCAAGTGCACACTCCACGGACAGGCTGCATTAGAAGGAGCCTATCTTCCATGGTCACACGACTGCAAGTAGGCAGGAGGTACTGTTGGCTGAAACCACCTAGTGCCCTGCTAGCTCTAGTTTCCTTTAGCGACTGTAGCCATCTAGGAACACTCAGTGTCTCCATGCTTCCACATAATACAGAAGACCACCAGGACCCTGACACTGGGATGCAATGGCATTCACATCTGAAGAGCCATGGCTGCTGCTTGGCTTGGCTGACAGGACCACAGCAGGACCCTGGAAACCAGAAGAGCTGGACTGTGGCAGGGGCTGGGCGACCCTCACCACATCAGGGAGCTAGAGGCAGGACTTAGGAAGTTGGCCTCAGAAGCTTCCAGCCTGACAAACACATACTTAGGTCAGGCCTCCATGGGTCAATAAAATCAACTATTAGGAAAGGAAGTTTCTGTTCCAGGGTAAACTGCTTACATAAGAACTGCCTAGAGATAAAAGAAACAGTCCTTTAAAAAAAAAAGATTAAATAGACACGCAAAAACAGCAGTCTGGTTGAAACCACTTTGAAACTAACATTTCCATGTGCCAAAAATCAGCATTTTTGAGGCTGAGGCTCTGGGAGGATGGAATCAAATGCAAATAAATGAAGAAGGTCCAAGAAAACATTTTACACAGACATTCTGACTCAAGAACTATGACCAAAAAAGTCTCCACCACCATGCCACAGGGCCAGCCTCTCAAAGCTATTACAACCACCAAGAAATGTAAACATTTACTTACGAATGTCTCGAAAATGGATAATAAGCCTGGCCACAAGAGAAAGGTATTCGTCCTAAAATCAAAAACAGGAAGCAGTTTAATTCCAGATGAAGTACAGCCATGTGATTCCCCTTTCCCACCCTCTCAAACTCCGGTGCCACCGTGCGGAGGCCCACTTGACCGGCAGCGATGCTCTGCCTGACAGTGGTGCTTGACAGCCTCCTCTGGAATCTGGCTCTCAGAGAAAAAGCTGTCAGTGCTCAGCTACAGGAGCCCAACAAAAGGGACAGAGAAACAGAAAAACAAGAAGAGTACCACGAGACTTCACACTCCTGTTTCTTCCACCCTGCTGTCAACACTTAACTGAAAGGGCCAAGAGCCAGCTCAGGGACCCTTCTTGTCACAGAAGGGACGTAGGTCCAGAGGGGATGAGGGGCGGTCCTACTGTCACAAGGCGTATCAGAAGTAGTCAAGGGTGGGCCACTTTTGTCTTTGCACTATTTGTATTGAAGTACTTTCACTTTTACTACCCAGCCTGTTGCTCTTTCACTGCTGATGTCACGCTTGCATGCAAATCTGGATGTGTGCCCCTGGCTATGCTTCTGGAGATCTGTGTTAATCTGAATTTACAGCACAGGCAAGGGAGAGGACACAGCGCCATTCAAGGGCAGCAGGTGAAGGCCACTGCCCGAGGGCCGCCTTTGTCCCAGCTGCCATGTTTCTGGAACTGCCCAGCAGGGCCTGCCTTCCACCAATTGTCCTCTTTGAAACCAAGGACACTCACTCCTGGGTGTTTCAGGGAAATCACTACTGCGAGTTTGTCCTGTGGTCAACAAAGGGATGTCTGAGTTAAAATCTTATTTCACAGAAACTGTACAATACATCCCCTTCTCAAAATGCCCATCCTTCCAGCAAGGAAGCCCTGAAAGGGCAAAGCCGTCATTGTCTGTCCGGCTCACATGACTCTGCTCCTAAGTCACTGACAGAATCCGCTTAACAGCAGACTAACCAGATAATACTCAGGACCCAGCCACAGCACCTGTGGTGGTACTGCCCCAGGAAAACATGCCTGTGAGTCCAGGGACACACAGTGAACCTCTGTCATATGAGCACCGCTAGGGAAAGGAAAATAAAAGTCTCAGATGAATGTAAAACTATAAGCACACTTTCTAAATCTTTATTATCCTTCCTCTATCTCCAAACTTAACATCCCATCCCCCACCCAAACAGGGGAATCAGCAGAGGAAACCATGAGAGGAAAAGGCTCTGGGGAAAGGCCAAGCTGGAATAAGCACATCAAAGGGGGCAGGTACAGAAAGAGGGACAGTGAGGCTTTGCTAGATACTTAGGAGGTGCTGTCAACACTCCCAATTTCTGACTGCACCCACCAATTTTTGGTAGGAAAGACAATGTGCTCACTGGGAGTAAAGCCCCCACTCCCCTACCCGCCAGCCCTGTCCCAGAGTTGGGGCTCCTGTTTGTGGACCACCTGCTGAGACGGTTCCTTGCAGGACAGCAGTATGGTGAGTAGGGGGTAAGGAAGGTGGTGGTGGGGAAGCTCAGGAAAGGAGGTGGCCAAGCAGATGAGGACCAGGAGCTTGCCAGGTCAATACCTGAAGCCTTAGGCCATCTCTTAGGTCCGTGATATCTTAAAAGAATTTGTTGAGTTTTTTCTACTTTCATAAAAGGTAAAACAAGAGGAGCACGTTTCAAAAGCAACCAGATACTTTAACTCACACACAAATGGGGCTCAGGAGCATATCCACAAAGCCCTTTGCATAGAACCAGGACCAAGGGCTCAGGGCCAGCCAGCATTGTCTGCTCCTGGCTGAGGCTGTTCCACTGCTGGAGTGGAAGCTCTCAAGACCAGTGTGAGAAGGCCTGGTGGGGGAGAAGGGGGGATGTGACCACCTGTGATAGGAGAAATGGGCACAAGAAGGAGTTAGTCACATTGCCATTAAGGGGCTTTCTTGTGGTCAGGTCACTCAGGAACCACTGGGGGCTGAGTGCTGCAAATGCTGGCATCCTGATTGGCTTTCCCAGGTGGGAGAATTCCTGGCCTGCATCCAGACAGGTAGGTTATGGTACTCCCTGCGGCTCTAAGGCACCCCACCTCTCCAGGATTGCTCCAAGGAAAGGGCTGAAGAACATGTAACCTCCCTTACCCTCCCTCAGTCTTTACCACCTCCTCCGTTTGGCATCAAAAATTTAAGTGTCGAGACTGCACTTGATGCTGGGTATTACAAGACTATACACAATAACAGATAGCATCCTGGCACTGATGTGGTGCCAGGCACAGCACTAAACACTTTATGTACATTAATGCATTTAATTCTTCCAACCACTCAACTAGCAGGTACTTCTAACATGCCTGGCTTACAGATGAGAAGACAGAAACGTGGGGAAAAAAACCTTTATATAGTTTAAACACTTGCTTGACCTATACAAGTCTCACACAAGGGCCCAACAATAAGGGTAAAAAACATCTCCCCATGCAAATGTAGAGTGAGCAGCAGGAGGGACACACATAAGCTCCACATAAAATATCACAGGTTACACCCCACACCCCACACACTACCTTTGGTGTAAGACATAGGGAAGCTGAATATACATATTTTGCTTTTATCTGCAAAAGAAATGCCAAAAGGATAAACCAAAACTGAAGATCAACAGTTACCCCAGAGGTATCAAGAACTGGCTAGAAGTAAGACTTCCCACCTTAATATGGTTTTCACATTGGACATATGTAAATCATTTTCCAAATTGAAAGAAATAAGTACAATTCCTTAAAAATTCAAAATGAACCAAAACATCTGAGCTGGATAGGGAAACTATGAGCATATAGAGAAAAGAATTCTTTTCAGGGGAAGGCCGGGACGGCTCAGCGGGTTGAGCGCTCGCTTTGAGGCCATGAGGACCGAGGATCGAGTCCCGGCTCCGGCCCAGGCGGGACCCACGTGCTGAGCTGGGGAGTTCCCACAGTTCGGTTCTCTAACTGTCTCTGTCTCTGTCTCTCTCTCTATCTGTCGAAAAGTAAAATAGAAATAACTATGCACTGAAGACAAAAAGATAATTTCTCTCTATAAATGTGAAAAGATAAAAAAAAAAAAAAAAAAAAAAAGAATTCTTTTCAGTGATCATTCTAAAAAACAAAAAGCAAACAACAAAAAACTGCATGTTCTTGGTGGAAGAGATATATTTTAAGGACAAACAGAGCTTCAAGGAAATCTTAAACTTCATTCCACATTTTGTTATTAGTTAATACTAAAATATTGAAAGTATTTTAGAGTAGAGAAAGTAACTAAGCTAATGATATCAGAAGCCAAGATATACAGTGAGAGAGAAAAAAACATGTTTAAAATGAAAGTAAAACCTTGTAAGGTTAAATTTGAATTAAAAACATCAGTGAAATTATGGAGGTTTTAGTAAAAACATTACTCCTTAACTCTGTTCACAAAACGGTATAGAAGCCATGAGCAGCCAGTGCCCATGATGCAAGTTCTAAACACTATTTCACCCTCAAAAAGGAATGAAGGCTCCTCAAAGAAAGGCCAATTTCAGGCTAAGATGCAAGCAAGCTATGAAGATGAAAGGGGTCATGTGACAGGGGCCTGAAGAAGGACAGGTGGGTACTTCAGGGTTGCCACTGGATGAGGATGGGATCATCTAAGCATCAAAATCAATGACTGAAATGGACTGAAACACACTAGTGCCCCAAACTCAGAATGTTACTCACAGGAAGAGAACCCATCCTCTCCTCCATCCCCAAGCCCCATGGGTCTCAGTGGGAGTACCAAAGGCAGTAATTCCTTGCCCTGGAAAGAAACAATGGATTGTAAAGTATTTCTGGTGGTCCTGAACAGGTCGTTTCAAGCAAGCAAGTAGCCCTGGCTGATGAAAGAAAACCCTTCTTTGCAAAAAACTTCCATCTAATAAATGTGAAAGAAAAGCCAGAATTAAGGACAATTACCATTGTTCAATGCCCAGTTAAATGATGGAACCATTGGATTATAATGGAAGGGGAACTTTATATGACAAGTCAGGCCCTCACTCTCTCAAATCCTGACCAACTGTGGCCTTGTGGGAAAACTGACATCACTGCACCCTCTGGCTCTTTTAATCAAACGTCCAGTTCACAAGAAGTAAGGGGCAGGCTAAAGTGAGTCAGGCAACAGGGAACACTGTTGGCAGAAACATGAATGTTAAAAATTCTGCCACTTAGGACTCAGAAGGAAATGAGAAATCTGGGAGAGAAAGTTCCTATCATCTCTAGAGAATAAATGTAACAGAATGCTAGTTAAAAAGATCAACATTAGAGGTGTTTCTGGTGAGGGCATAGAGGAAATAAGGAACATGCTACTGCAAACTAGAGCAAAGAGAATCCTCATCATATAGTGGCAGGAAGTTTTGCTGAATTGTGTCCCAACTATGTGGAAGGCAGAGACTGTAAGCAATAAAACTGGATATTTGGCTGAGCAGACTTCAAAGCAAAAGTGTTAAAAGCTGGCCTGGTTTCTTCTTGCTGCTTATAGCAAAATGTGAGAGAAAAGAGATAAATTGAGGGAAGAACTATAGCAAAAAGAAACTTGGATTTGATGATTTTGGAAATTCCCAGGCCACTGTGATTGCAAAAAACAGTAAAATTAGGAGACTGACTGTGCTCTGGAGAGAAGGTCATGGATTTGGCCGGACAAATTTTGTTAGTCCCAGAGCTTAAGCATACAATTTATGAATCCCCTCAATCATCTCACAGAAGCCAGGAATAGGGATGAAATTATCCAGGAAAGATCTAAAGAGAAAACTCTTATCTAATGACATGAATCCTGTTACACAGGTGACCCACAAGATTTTTGAGTATTATATCAGTAGAAATACTGCCCGCTTAGACTGAAAGGGACAGAAACTGAATCAAAAAAGGGTATTAGACTCCAAAATTCTACAGGCAGGAAAAAGGCTGATAAAACTACTCAGCTGCATACACGTGTTACTATTCAAAAAAAGGAAAGATGACTGACCACAAGGGCAGAACATTGGGCCAAGAGGCCAAAGCCATGGGCCCATCTGTGGTAATTTGTTTACAGTAGCTACTGTCTCTATAGATTTGCCTATTCTGGGCATTTTATACAAATGCAATCATACAATGTGTGGTCCCTTGTGACTGTTTTATTATACTTAGCATAATGTTTTCAAGGTTCATCCATGTTGTAACACGTAACAGTACAGTTAACCCTTAAACAACACAGGGCTTAGGGGGCACAGATGAAAATCTATGCATAACTTTTGATTCCCTCAAAACTTAACTACTTATACTCTACTGTTGAACAGAAGCATTACTGATAATATAAACTGTCTTAATTAACACATATTTTAAGGGAAGCTGGGATGGCTCAGTGGGTTAAGTGCTCACTTTGCAGCCCTGGAGCCCGAGGATTGAATTCCGATTCCAGCCCATGAGGACCCATATGCTGAACTGGATGTGCCCCCAGTTCAGTTCTTGCCAGGGCCCATGTGGGAGGCTCCTGGCCCAGTTCCTGCCCTGGGCAACTCCGTGCCCACCTGTGGAGTAAACTATATGGAAAACTAATGCTGTCAATTATGGAGACTGCTCTGGGCCCTCCCCCTTCTCTCTGTCTCTTTCTGTCTGTCTCCCTCTCTCTGTCAAAAACAATAAAAATAAATCTTTAAAATTAACAAATATTTTATATTTTATACTGTATTCTCACAATAAAGTAAGCTAGAGAAAAGAAAATGTTAAGAAAATCATTAAGAGAAAATACATTTACAGTATTTATTTTAAAAATTAGGGGAAGCTGGTATGACTCAGCAGGTTAAGCATTTGCTTTGTAGCCCCAGAGTCCAAGGATCGAGTCCCGATCCCAGCCTGTGTGGACCCATATGAGGTGTACTTCCCGTATGGGAGGCCCCCAGTTCAGTCTTTGCTGGGGTGAGCTTCCCAAAGCCCCCAGTTCAGCCCCCAGCTCACAGGGTCATGCCTTCCATAAGGTAGGCCCCCACCCACCTGTGTGGAATTTTTAAAACCAGGTTGAAAACCGACGACATACAACTATGGAGTCCATGTGTTAAAGCCCTGTGGGACTTAGGTGAGAACTCCCTGGGTGGGCTGGGGCTGAGGCCAGAGCCAGTTTTTACTCAGACAGAGCACTCGTCTCTTCTGAAGGAGCAGTAGGGAACCTGTAAGATTAATGGGAGATAACCACCAATGGAGGGTGCCACCAGTGAGGTGTGGGGTGGAAGGCTGGGCCTGCACCCTGGGAATCCACCCAGTACCCTCCTGTACCTGTACAATGGAAACACAAGGAAGACCCACAGAGTGCTGCAGGCAAAGCCAACAGTGCTTGTGATCAATTGACAAGCCGACACCCTGCCCCAAAACCCAGGCAGAGAGCCTTACAGGGTCTGCCTCTCTGCCCGATACTCTGCTCACCAGGGCCTTACCCGGGTCTTGGCCTTTAGGAACACATGACTCTCCATATCCTTGCTGGATTTACTGTGGGCCACGCCAGCTTTTCTCATGGCATCCTCACTGAAAGACAAAAGAAGAGATGTTGACACACACCTATAAGTCTACTTCTGCAGGGTTCCTAGCCAGAAGGCCCTACACAGCAGCTGCCCCTGGGTAGGAGGGGCCTGACCCCCAGCACACCAGCCTGGCTAAGGTCCAGGAGAGGAAACAAGAGAGTGCACTAAATAGACCAATGAAAGGCATCTGAATAAGGGAGTAAGAGGGCAGGGCCATAAGAATGAACAAGAAACCTGGTCACCCAGAAGCAAAACAGCTACCTCCAGCATGAGGGGCAGAGGGGCCAGGCTCTTCAGATCACTCAAAACCAACACAAAATCAAATACACATTAGATAAAGTGGCTGGCCAGCCTCTATTTCTTGCCCTCTGAGAGGCCTGGGTCCTCACCCACTCTGGCATTAAGAGCAGTGGGACCTCAGCTCTGGTCTCCTCTGTAAAACAATGGAACCATAAGAAGTCATCTCATAGTCTCTCCCAAGGTAAAGGCCCCTATGTGGGATGTGCAGGTTTTCCAGGAGGTAAGCCTCAATTTCCATAACTTCTAGCTGGACACAGGAGGAGAAAGACCACACACATGTTGAAAATAACTTAAAAACACATTTGTCAAAACATGTACAGTAAGAGATGGAATCCTATCATACATTTTCATCACAATGATGCTCTGTGGAGATAGAGCTATCCACATTAGTGAAGCTTGAGCTCCTTCTGGATGGTAGCACATACATGCCCCACCACACAAAGATAAGAACATATATATGTGCATTTGTTAGAAAAGAAGGGGCGGGATGCTGGGATGGCTCAGCGGGTTGAGCGCTTGCTTTGCAGCCCTGAGGTATAAGGAGCGAATCCCGACCATGGTCCAGGCGGACCCATATGCTGAACTGGGGTGTGCCCCCAGTTCAGTTCTTGCTGGGGCCTATGTGGGAGCCCCTGGCCCAGTTCATGCCCTGCGCAGCCCCGTGCCCACCTGTGGAGTGAAACTATATGGAAAACTAATGACATACAACTATGGGAGACTGCTCTGGGACCTCCCCCTTCTCACTGCCTTTCTCTGTTTCTGTCAAAAAAACAATAAAAAATCTTTAAAAAAAGAAAAAGAAAAAGAAAAGAGGGGCATGTCAGGTTCTGCCTGCCTTCTTCCCTGCTGGGGAAAATGGGCCTGCTGATGAGTCCATGAATAAGTATGTTAAGGCTCTGCTGCCTCACCCAAGTGAATTGAACACGCCCAGTTTAGCTGACGCTAGAAAGCTTTCTGATCACACCAAACAAACACACAAACACCTAGGCTACTGAAAGAATGTGCACATGGAGCTGCAGGATCAGGTTTCTGACCTTTAAAGAAATCCCAGAAAGGAGGCTAAATGCTAAGAGATGGATAAGTCTGCATTAATGTACAAAGAAAGATAAGTTGATACTGACTCACCACCCTGCTAGTCAACACATGTGAGTTTGGAGTCCCTGCCATGTTTGTTTTCTCAAGCCTGTATGTACTGTGGTGAGCAGGCAGCAACAGATTCCTGCTAGCACAAGCGGATATGTGACCAGGGCCACAAGAGAGGCGAGAGAAACGATGCCGGAGGACAACTGAGATCTGATTCATGGGGAAGAAAGGCTGGCAAGCCAGGAGGATGTGGTATTAATATGCTGAGGCTAGCATGGGGCAGGCAGGCACGCCACACATGGAGACTGAGAGAGGTCACCTGGTAGGCTCTAAGTCACTGACCATTTCCGTAAGAGAAATGGCTAAGCAGACACATCTTCAGAAGGGCATCACACCTGTGCCTCCCAGGACAGTACCTATTCCCCTTCCTACCTTCTGACAGCAGTATGAAGCATACCCTGCCACAGAGCCAGGGACCAAAAGGGCAACCCAGAGCTAAACAGTACAAACAGTAAGAGGGCACTTGCCAGCCAGCAGGACAGCCTGGAGGCTGACTAGGTGCAGGATATGGGGGGCCATGGGTAGCAGGTAGAGCCAGGAGCCAAAGTGTGAAGCACACAGAGGCAGAGAGGGGTGCTGAGGGCTCTGAGGGTGAGACTCAATTACATAGATGGGCTCTGTGCCCAAGAACAGTAATCCCTGAGGGCTTAGCCAGGCTCCTGGATGGCTAAGAGCAGTCCTCCCAAGCTGTTGGCTGGCCATCTTTGATAGGGTCAGCAGACTCACAGGCCCCGTGCATTTGTTGTTGTTGTTAAAGATCTATTGTTTTTGAGAGACAGAGAGAGACAAAGACAGAGGGACGGGGGAGGGCCTAGAGCAGACTCCATGGTTGTACGCCATCAGTTTTCAACATGGTTTCATTCCACACAGGTGAGCAGGGGCTGTAAAGTGTGGGAACTGGGCTGGGGGCCTCCCGCATGGGAGGCACATTCCAGTTCAGCATATAGGCCCTCACTGGCTGGGGCCAGGTTTCAATCCTCAGTCCCCAGGGCTGCAAATCGAGCACTTAACCTGCTAAGCCATCCCGGCCTCCCAACACTGTGCATCTTGACTGCAGCAAAGATATCTGGCACATCCACAGAAATGGACTTACTGTAATAGCTCTGAGGTGGGGGGCCCTCAGCAAGCCCAAAGGTGCCAGATACCAGGGCACCTGCTGGAGGAGCCCTGCCCCATCCTGGTCAGGGCAACGTCACGGATGACTTGTACAGCATGGCAGTGACTGCCAGTCAGTCAGCCTGAGGAGTATCAATGTGGGAGGCCAACAAGAGGCGTATCTTGACAAGCTAACACACACACCCTAACAGGAAACAGAATTGGGATAAATGTCCCGTTATGACTGTGAGCTATGAAAGGGGCTGTGCAGTTATGAAGCCAAGGAAGAAGGCCACTAATTGGCCAGGCACCAGGGCCTTGCTGGACAGCACCATGCCCATGTCAAGCACTTGTCCCCTTGCACTGTCACATGCACAGCTGTCCCAACAGGCTGTTTGTTTGTTAGCTGAAGAATAAACAGGAGCCTTGAGCACTGTTTTATATTCTGTAAACAGGCTGAGGCCAGGATTTGATCCCCGGACTTCACAGTTGCAAGGAAAGCACTTAACCTGCTGAGCTATCCTAGCATCCCCTAATTTCATTTTTAAAATGAAATTTTTGTGGGGAATGTATTTATTTGGATTGTGATTTGAGCTAGCTTAATTTAAGTCAAGTGCCTCACCCCTCATGGCTTTGTAGTTCTTCCTCTTTTCAGAGGGCCAGAACATTACATTTGGAACTGTATGTTCATTCTGGCTGATCCCTTATCCTCCTCTCCAAATGAATTCCTGATTTTTAAAAACTTTAGCACCTAAGAGAGTATAATATTTTGGGGGAACAAACCAAAGTTACAGTAAAAAAATAGGTCCTTTGTGAATTGAAAATATGAAATGCATAGATGTGATGAGAATCAGTGAAGGTTATATTTCTCTCTCAGTGCCGGTATGGTGGTTTGCTTTCCATCTGGTCTATTTCCTGGCCCTTTTCCTGGAGGTGGACTCACAGAATTTCTTGGTGCTAGAGCTGGGCAGAGACTTTGGGGCTGTCCTCCTTCATGTGCAATGTGTTGTTTCAACTGGCATTTAGGGAGGGTATTCTCTTGTGCTAGCCTGAGCTGTGCCTTACCAAACAGAGAACTCTGGGCTATACCACAAATGCTGGAAGCTCACCCTCAAGCACTCAGGGTCATTGTACAGGCCTGGGTTGAGGGTGGTAGGCACTGCCCTGAATAGCCTGACACACAAGCAGATCTGCCAGAGCCTCGTTCCTCGACTGTCAAGTCTGGACTTAAACTGCCAAGGGCCCAGATTATTGGGGCACCTTTTTCTGTTTCTCTGGTAAATGGTTGGTAAAATGTGGTAGAGGGGAAGCCAGGATGGCTCAGTGGGTTAAGCACTTGCTTGGCAGCTCTAGGGTCTGAGGATCGAATCCCGGCCCTGGCCCGTGCAACCCCATGTGCTGAGCTGGAGTGTGCCCTCACTTTGGTTCTTGCCGGGGCAAGCTTCCCATGTGGAGGCCCCTGCCCACCTGTGTGGAATGAAACTATGTCAAAAACTGATGACATACAACTGTGGAGACTGCTCTGGGCCCTTCCACTTCTATCTCTGTTAAAACAAAATAAATCTAAAAAAAAGAAGTCAAAAATAAAAAACATATTTAAAAAAAGTATGGTAGAAACTTTTTTCACTCTGGCAAAATCTTTTTCCCTTTATGGTGTCTACTTTTGGTAATGTGTTGAGGAAAGCCTTCCTCATCTCACTGTTGTATAACTATTCTGTTGTCTGCTACTTTTATGATTGGAGTATTTAAACACACGGGGTGAAGGGTCACACACACTGAGTTGCGAGCTCCTGTCCCATGTGCAGGTGGCAGTTCACCAGGAGGCTTCTCTTGTGGGGGTGGAGAAGAGCTGGCAAAAACTCCTGCCCCATGAGATATCACTGTGTTGATGGGTGTTATGGTCCTCAAATCAGAAGTTTCCTCTGAGCAGAATAAAAGTTTATCACACAGATGGATGGGCAGAAGGCATCCTGTGCACCTGAGGTCAGGTGGGTGAGTCTGTGACAGGTGGGCCTATTAGGAACCAGACCATACAGCAGGAGGCGAGTGGTGAGTGAGTGAAGCTTCATCTGTATTTACAGCCGCTCCCCATTGCTCGAATTACTGTCTGAGCTCCACCTCCTGCCAGATCAGCAGCGGCATTAGATTCTCATAGGAGCAGGAACCCTATTGTGAACTGAGAATGTGAGGGATTTAGGCTGCACACTCCGTATGAGAATCTAATGCCTGATCATCTGAGGTGGAGCTGAGGTGGGTATGTTAGCACTTGGGAAAGGCTGCAAATAAACACAGATTAACATTAGCAGAGAAGTATTAGAGAAAAAAAATTTTTTTCTTTCTATGGCTTTAGTGGTATTTTGGGATGGAACAAAATTGGATGTGCAGGTTCAGTCCCTTATTCCAACCTGGAGGTTATACCTTATATAATTATTATTTTTTAAAGATTTATTTTATTGTTTGTGAAGAGAGAAAGAGAGAGAAGCAGGGGAGGGCCCAGAGCAGTCTCCATAGTTGCACATCATTAGTTGTGACATAGTTTTATTCCACACAGGTAGATATGGGACCACATGGGGCAGGAACCAAACAACAACCTTCACTGCCGTCCTTCACTGCCATCCTGGCCGTTACCAGTTTTACCATAGTCCATTAGATTCTCATAGGAGCAGGAACCCTATTGTGAACTGAACATGTGAGGGAATCTAGGCTGCACGCTCCATATGAGAATCTAATGCCTGATCATCTGAGGTGGAGCTGAGGTGGGAATGCTAGCACCTGGGAGAGGCTGCAAATAAACACAGATTAACATTAGCAGAGAGGTATGACTGCACAGAGATCATCATAAATCAATTGCTTACAGATTCATATCAAAACGCTATCAATGAGTGAAAAGTGACAATTAAGCTGCATCTGGTGGCAGGCTTTATAGTGACAAGTGAGTTGTGTAATTATTTTCATTATATATTACAATGTAATAGTAATAATAATAAAAATAAAGTGCACAATAAATGTGATGCACTTGAATCATCCTGAAACCATCCCCTACCCAACCCGGTACACGGAAAAATCGTCTTCCATGAAACTTGTCCCTGATGCCAAAAATATTGGGGACTGCTGGGCTAGGCCATCACAACAGCAGCACTGAAAACAAGAAAGAAATAGGACAGGATTCTCTATCCTTGAGGATGTATTTCTATCCTAGAAGTCCATATGCATCCAAAATGAAATAGCCTCCAGAAACTGAACTACCATGAGCCCTTTCTCTGAAAGCTAGTGGAACAAGGGAGTGAACCAAAAAGAACAAGACAAAAGGATACTGGGAACAAGACCAAACACTGGAGTCATACAGTTATGCAACTCAAGAGACAAGCACGCTGAGGGCTGTCCTCACCATGCCTCCAGCCACCACTC
This sequence comes from Craseonycteris thonglongyai, assembly GCA_004027555.1. Lineage (NCBI taxonomy): Eukaryota > Metazoa > Chordata > Mammalia > Chiroptera > Craseonycteridae > Craseonycteris > Craseonycteris thonglongyai. The sequence goes on along the minus strand of PVKE010000761.1, from coordinate 72,896 downwards.
ATGAGGGCTCCAGAAGGAAGGTCCAGGGAAAAAGCTGGAACTGACAGACAGCTTGGCAATATTGAGCATGGGGATAATTGTACCAAGAGGGGACTGGGAGATATGAGAAGAGTTAGCCAAAGATACACAAAAAACTAGGCAAGAAAGCAATTTTTTTCTAGGGGAAAAAACACCAATGATCACAGTTTGCCACTATGCTCAGCTGTGAATATCACTTGTATAGGCATAAAACATAAGTATTCATTATCTATTTACCCAGAAGGTAAAATCCTGGAAGAACAAGGCAGAAGCAGAGATAATGGCAGTGTAATGAGAGCTATACAGAAAGCCAATAGACAATTCATAAAACTCATAAATGGGATAACTCAAGAGAGCAGCACATGCATATTACTTAGAATCATGTGCCAGAAGAAAGTGCAGAGCCACATAGGGGAGGACTTAATAAGAAAGGAACCACCATAATTTCTTATATGTCTTTCACCATTCCTTAACTTTCAAAATTTGTGTGCATATGTATCCCTTTGATAAAATAAAACATCAGGGGAAGCTGAGATGGCTCAGCAGGTTAAGTGCTCACTTTGCAGCCCCGGAGACCAGGGATTGAATCTCGGCTCCGGCCCATGCGGACCCATATGCTGAACTGGGGTGTGCCCCCAGTTCAGTTCTTGCCGGGGCCTATGTGGGAGCCCCCGGTCCAGTTCCTGCCCTGAGCAGCCCTGTGCCCACCTGTGGAGTGAAACTATATGGAAAACTAATGCTGACAACTATGGAGACTGCTCTGGGCCCTCCCCCTTCTGTCTGTCTCTCTCTGTCTCTCTATCTGTCAAAAACCAATAAAAATAAATAAATAATACAACATCCTTAAAAATGAAATGACAGGGGAAGCTGGGATGGCTCAGCAGGTTGAGTGCTCACTTTGCAGCCCCAGGGTCTGAGGATAGAGTCCTGGCCCTGGCCCGCGCAGACCCATATGCTGAACTGGGGTGTAGCCCTCAGTTCGGCTCTCACTGGGGCAAGCTTCCTATGTAGGAGACCCCTGGTTCCACCTCCAACTCATGGGGGTGTGCCTTCCATGAGGGAGGCCCCTGGCCCAGTTCCTTCCCTGCGCAGCCCCCGCTCACCTGTATGGAATGAAACCATGTTGAAAACTGATGATGTACAACTATGGAGACTGCTCTGGGCTCTTCCTCCCCCTTTCCCCCATCTCTCTGTTAAAAAAAAAAGTGAAATGACAAAATGTACCTAAAGAGTGTACTATAGTCTCTGACAATAAAAAAATACTCAATGAATGCCAGGTTATTATTATATTAAGAAAGGTCTCCTTCACCTATCTAAACCTTCCTGTTAACACGGAGACAGGAAGTTTCTGCTTCATTAGCAATTTTGACCCCCAGGACATCTTGAAAAGTCTACCACACAATCCCCAGTTCTCTCAGTGGTTCATTCAGTTCAAGTACAGTCAGAGAGCCACCGAGCAAAGCAGTCTCCCCTCCACCCCCACACACCTAAAAGTGCCTCACCACACCCACAGCCGGAAAAGCCCCTTCCCTGTCTTCCACCAGTGTAGGACTATTCAGGCTAACTGGCCGACCTTCACCAGATCCCCACATAGCTACAGCGTGGCCTCCAGCACCTCCCTTGGAGTCCCCTTTTGCAGCAGACAGTGGTTTCTTGAACTCAGTGCACCAGGTAGTTCCAACTGGAGGCAGGAAATGATGACACACATATTGTGCAGTCACCAATAGTAACCAAAGCAAATACCTGGCCTCAACAGAAAGGGAGTCTTCAAGACCTCACAGGTAAATGAAAGCAAGTTTGCCAAACTATTAAAATGTCCAACACTGCAACTTCTTTTGTTAGCAAACTTCTGCAGTCTGGTTCTCTGGCTTTTTAAAGAAATATGAAAGTGTTTTTTAACAAGATAAAAATATATATATTCAAAAGTTAACCATCCACCTACATGTAAAAAAGGGTTATTTTAGTCTTGCAAAAAGTAACTTTTTAAATCTTATAAACACAAGAAACTTAAGACACTTCCTCTTCACATTCCTTCACAATTGTTTAAGCACTACAATTTATTTTATTTTTTAAAAGATTTGTTTTAGGGGAAAGCCAGGACGGCTCAGCGGGTTGAGCGCTCGCTTTGAGGCCACGAGGACCGAGGATCGAATCCCGGCTCCGGCCCAGGCAGGACCCACATGCTGAACTGGGGAGTTCCCACGGTTCAGTTCTCTAGCTGTCTCTGTCTCTCTCTCTGTCAAAAGTAAAATAGAAATAAATATGCACTGAAGATAAAATAATTACTCTCTATAAATATAAAAAGATATAAAAAAAAAATTTGTTTTATTGTTTTTGACAGAGAGACAGAGAGAGACAGAGAGAGAAGGGGGAGGGCCCAAAGCAGTCTTCATAGTTACACATCATCAGTTGTCAACATAGTTGCATTCCACACAGGTGGGCAGGGATAGGGGGTACCAACATAGGTCGGGAACCAGACAGGGGGACCAGTGGCCTCCAGCATGGAAGGCATGCCCCTGCGAACTGGGGGCCAAACCAGGGGCCCCCCACATGGGAAGCTTGCCCTGGTAGGAACCGAAGTGGGGACCTCACCCCAGTTCAGCATATGAGTCCACACAGGCCGGAGTCAGGATTCAATCTTTGGACCCCAGGGCTGCAAGACGAGCACTCAACTAACTGAGCCATCCTGGCATCCCCTAAGCACTACAATTTCTGCTCTCAAGATCTCTCAATTCCTAATGAACTAGATTAATAAAAGAACTACACCTAAATACCACTGCTCTTAAAAAGGGCATGTTGCTATTTGAGCTAGTTCAGAATACTACTCAAGCTTCTCTGAGGTTTGGCCTTAATAGAATCAGGAGAGCTGGAGAGACTTCTTGATCCCCATCCAGCGGTGGCTGCTGGGCTTCAGGCCTCGGACTACTTTGGCTTTCCCAGTTCCAGCCCGAGAATGTCCCACTCACAACCAGGCAATCATGTGGGAAGAATACTCTCTGCCAACCCAAGTATTCATTAAATTGCTTATCTCACTTGATTTTGTGGTATTTGGGGATAGGGATATTGTACTCACATATGGGCAGTGGAAATCATACAGCATCTGGGATGTGATTTAAAACAGTCCAGGAAGGGGTGGAGAGGAATGGGTGAAATACTGGGCATATGTTGCAAATTTTCAAAGTAACTGGGAGATATTTTTCTATTGTCTCTAATTCTGTGAATGTTTGAAAAAGTTCATAATGGAGCTAGGTAGTTAACTAAATGCTCATGTCAAGCATGCAGGATCACTGTGCAGAGGAACCTGGAGGAAGCATACCTCCAAGAGCACTCCCCAGTGAGGCAGTCTGGGGCATCACATAGGGAGTAACCATGCACTCAAGTTGCTCTAGCTGTAGGGTCCCCCTTATCCTGGAGGAGCTTGTGTCTCTAGAGTAAGGTGACCAGACGTCCCGCCAGTCCCGATCTTTAACAATTTGTCCCACGTCCCATGGCATTTTAAAAAAGTCCTGATTTTTGGAAAGAATGCACGACAAGGTAGGGAAGGAACGGCAGGAGATAGACCAAATTTTTAATCAAGAACCCCCTCCCCCTGGTCAATGGTGTCCCGCTTTACCAAAGTTAAAATCTGGTCACCTTACTCTAGAGGGCAGTTAACAGATTTTAAAAAGTCTTACCACAACCAGAGACTGGGCCGGTTCTCAGCTACCCAGACAGAACCCAACTATGTGGGAAAAGCCCATCTGCCAGACAACCTGCTGTGAGTGCGTGGTCAGTGCCTTGCATGAACCTGCGATGTGGGCACACAGGTCCCAGCCAGAGGCCACCCAGGAGACAAACATAACAAACTGAACTCTGAGCCTAATTCTACTTAAAAATACAAATATATGTATATGTATTTACATATTCTGTATGTATACAGAAACACAACTGGAGGAAATAGATCAAAATGTCAGTAATGGCCATCTCTGGGCAGAGAGATTATGGAAAACACTTTCCTCTTTTGAAATCCTCTACAATGTTATCTGAAAGGGAATGAAGTACTACACCCACAAGGCCTGAACACACTGACCAAAACAGTTGGTGGAGACAGGCCTGAACTGCTAGGATTGGCTTCCTTGCACCCACATCCTCTCACCCCAGTCTTCCTTTTTCCACATCTGCTCTGCCCACCACAGCCCTCTGCCAGGGCCCTTGGCTCAGCCTCCTCTCCCACCCCTATCCAAGGATGAGGACGGCCTACCACGACAGCACTCCTAAAGCTGACTGCTCTTCCAGTTTGTTTCATGCACCTCCCACTGCCTGTTGGCCTTTTCTCCTCGGAAGGGTTGACACCCCCATATACTCTGCGCATCACCTTGCACCCCACCTCTCAGAATCAGCACTAAATCAGGGTTTATCAACCTCCGGGGTACATAACCGTGTCTTTCTCCTCCCTTCCTCCTGCATGTATGGACATACAAAACACGCATACAGAATCACCAAATTTTACAGTTTCTTTCTTTACAGTTTATCTCCCTCTTAAATTATCCTTTCCATTCCTATTGTCACTGCACCCAATAATGGATCTCAAATTTGAGTGTGCATTCAAGATCAACAAGGTTATAAAGACAGGTTCCCTGATCATGCCAGGTATTGGCAGGGATGTCTACAGCAGAACTCCCCCACATGGCTGGTTAGAATGTAAACTGGTACCACCTGGAAAACTGGCAGACTGTGCTATAACAGAAGGCTGCACCCAGCCCTGAGTGCACAGCTCAGGGTAATAAGTACATGTACCCATCAGAAGACATTACCTAAAAGGTCCCTGGTGCTATATTCAGAACCAACAACTGGAACTAACCCCAACATCTATCAATCATAGAAAAGAAAAGTAATCTGGGGTAGAATCATGAAATAGAATGACACAAGGCATAAATAAAAACAAGTGCTGGGGAAGCCGGGATGGCTCAGTGGGTTAAGCGCTCACTTTGCAGCGCCGGGGACCCGGATCGAATCCCGGCCCCGGCCCGTGTGGAACCATGTGCTGAGCTGGGAGCTCCCCCAGTTCAGTTCTCTCTCTGTCTCTGTATCTCTCTCTCTCTCTCTGTCGAAAATAAAATAAATAAAAATATTTTTTTTAAAAATTGTAATACATCCATACAATAAAATATAAAAAACAAAACAAAACAAAAAAAACACAAGTGCTACCTACAAGAATAAATTTCACAGACATGACGCTGAATGAAAGAAAGCCAGATACAAGATTACATAGTGTGATTCCAATGACAGGAAGTTTGAAAACAAATGTCTCTAAGGTCAGGGAAATCAGAGCAGTGTGGCAGGGTCTGCACTGGCTGAAGCACAGGGAGAAGCCTGCTGGGTGCTGGGCCTGTTAAAGATACAGGTCTTTTTGATATGGGAGCATTTACATGTATGAACATTCATTTAGTGCAGTCATGTTCAAGATTCATGTCCTTGTGTCATACACTGTAGGAGGTTTATCTTCAATATAAAGAAATACTTCATGAGACAAGCAAGAGCTCCTAAGCTCTGGCCTCAGGACCCTGTCCCTGCCCCTTCCCTGGGTTTGGACTTGAATGACCTTGTGCTTAAATTCTACTACAGAGCACCTCGCAGGGATTCCACAGTACTTACACAAGCATGAATCATCCCTAGCATGAATCAAAGCAGACCTATGGTGACTGAAGAATCCAGGGTAATCCATAAAGGCTTCTCAGGATAAGTCTAGCATTCTTTCTACTTTATAACAGAGGCTCCATCTCACACACAGCAGCCAAATCACTTCCTCAAATGTCACCTCTGATGAGGACCGAAAGGAAGTTGGAAAGGGGAGAGCAGAACAGGACAGTGGGATGGGGATAAACCATTTCTTAACCAACAAGCGATGCCTCTCCATACTCACTAGAGTATGCACAGGAAGGAGCAGGGGGTACATAGTTTAGAACAGCATGAGCTCCAGAGGCAGGGGTCTTTCTGATCTAGGGCCCTTGGCCTGGATGCCACTCACCCACCTTGCTGTCCATCCCTCTCCTGGAATGGATGCAAGTGGCTCAGCTCAAAGGCAGCCAGGTCACACCTCACCCATTCTCACCTGCCCCACCCCTTCGGCAGAGTCTGTGGCGCCAAAAGGTACAGGAGGAGGATGGAACAAGATGGCATTCAGCTGCTATTTATCAAACATGTGCATCAAGAAGATATTTGTAAGCAAAAACCATTGAATCTGAGGGGAGGGTATGCCCAAGAGCTCTCTATTATCTTTGCAACTCTGTTATGTTTGAAACATTCTTGAAATAAAAGCTCCAAGTAAGGAAAACCAGGACTTAGAGATGTCAAAGGTCTTCTCCAAAGACTCAATGCTCTAAATCCACCTTGAGATACTTAACTCATTCAATCCTGGACCTTTAACAACAGGCTCCAGCCTATGTTAGGAAGATTCATTATTAAAGTGGAGGAAAGCAGAGCTCAAGGAGGGTTTCGAGATGATTAAGCCTGGGTTCCTAGTGCATCCCCCTTTGTTCTTTGGGACTAGGTATTCATTTGCTTATCTGTTAAATAGAACCATCTAGTAACAGCCTAGACTCCCCTTTGTCTTTGATAGTTTAATATTTATTTATTTATTTATTTATTTTGGACAGGGAGAGAGAGAGAGAGAGACAGACAGACAGACAGACAGACAGACAGAGAACTGAACTGGGGGAGCTCCCAGTTCAGCATATGGTTCCACACGGGCCAGGGCTGGGATTCGATCCCTGGTCCTCGGCGCTGCAAAGTGAGTGCTTAACCCACTGAGCCATCCCGGCTTCCCCAAAAGAAACCCTCCAATGCTTTTGTGCTTTTTTTTTTTAACTGAACTGGAGGCCTCACTGCATTTGGGAAGCACACCCCAGTTCAGCATAGGGGTCTGCACAGGCTGGGGCTGCGATTCGATCCTTGGTCCCCAGGGCTTCAAAGCAAGCACTTAACCCGCTGAGCCATCCCAGCTTCCCCCTTTGTCTTTAAATAAATGTCCCCCCGCCCAGAAAAAAAGGAGGTGGGGAGATGAGTGTATAAGATGGGTGGGGGGAGTACAGAGGGGGAATCAAACATATGGTGAAGGAAAGTGAGCTGATTCTGGGTGGTGAGCACAAAATACAATGTATAGATGATATAATGTAGATTTGTACACCTGGAAACAATGTGACTGATATCAATCAGTGTCACCCCAGTACATTTAACAATAATAAATTAATTGATTAAATTAAATTAAATTAAGAAAAAAAAAAAAAAGGGTTTAGACATGGTACTGATAAAGAAAACCCTGGCAGGCTACAAGAAGAGAAGCCAGTGCTGCTTTCCACACCCTACATGCGATTAGTGTGTGCCCCTCTTGTCTAAGCCAAGGCACCATGCTAGGAGCTAAATGAGATCTGGAGTATAAGATCAGCTCCTACACTCAAGGAATTTATAATACTATTGGCAAAGGAAGAAAAAGAGTGTAAAAATAGCCAAAAAAAGAGTTTATCTGTTCAGTTCATGCCTGGATGCACCCAATGAGGGTTCTACAATCTCAAAACGAAGTAGAAACTGCAGTGGGCTGTACCATCAGGCTCATGACGAAGGGATGAGGCCATGGCCAAACCTTCAACAGGGAAGAGAAAGAATGATAGAGGAAGAGCCAGCCATGATGATGATCAGAGGGCCAGACATAGAGCAGGGAGTCTGGCTGGGGCTCTTAGAGGGAGCATGGACGGAGTGTCAGCTGCAAAGACAGTTTCAGATAGAAAGAAGGAATGCTTCTTTGCAGGGTGAAAAGGATAAAATTGTCTTAAGGAGGTTATACTGACACTAGAGCCCAGGTGAGAGAGGATACCACCCTGAAGGCAGAGCACATGGTGACTTCTACCTTGTGGTAGCTGTCTGTGACCACAGCCACCTCCTCCTCACTGGCAGACAGGGTCTACCTCTTCTTCAAAAGATTTCTAATTACAAGGAGTATGTTTATTGTTAACAAAAATGCAAACATATAGGGATTCTGGAATAACTCAGCAAGTTGAGCACTTGCCTTGCAACTGTGAGGTCTGGGGACTGAATCCTGGCCCTGGGTCCATGCAAACCCATATGCTGAACTGCAGTGGAACTGGTAACCGTTAAGCTTTGGCAATAAAGGTTCTCACCTCCCATGTGGGAGGCCCCCAGTTTGGTTCCTGCTCCTCATGGCCCCACATCCACTTGTGTGGAATAAAACTATGTCACAACTAATGATGTATAACTATGGAGACTGCTATGGGTCCTCTGCCCCCACTCTCTCACTTCTCAAATAATAAAATAAATCTTAAAAAAATATATACATATATGTACTAAAAATTACAAAGAAAATTAAAATCACTCAACCAGCTAAAGATGTCTATTTATAAGGTCACTCAGCTAACAAGTGAACACAGTGGGGTTTTGGAGCTTCACAGGGTCCAGAAAATACTCTTGCATTTCCCAACAAGTATTCTATATACCAGGTGCCATGTTTCAAAGAACTTGGGTTCTATTCCCATAGAACAGGCTGAAATACAATATATGAAAGGGGTGACCCACTTTAGGCCAGGTGGGCAGGAAAGCATGGAGAAATTGATGCTTAAGGAGACACCTAAACAAAGAGAAGGGAACTGGTCATGAATACAATGGGGAAAGTCTACTCATTGTCAAATACCTTAAATACTCGATAACAAGTTGTCTAAAAACAGAAGACTGAACTTGGAATGTTCAAGAAGCTGAGAGACCACAGAAGCTGGAACAGGGTGGAGCGTATGAAAAGAGGTGGCTAGACCAGGCCATGGTGAGGAGGTGGAAGAGTGGGCCATCTGGAGTTTTGTTCTAATACTATGGAAAATAGTATTTTGCTATTCTGCTAGGTTCTCAGCAGGGAAGGGTAAAGCAAGGGAGGCAGTAGTCCAGGATGGGCCCAGATGAGGCATAAGCAATGGAAGGCTAAGAAGAAGCTACACTAGATATTTCCTGCAAGGACTCTCCTACTCAGCCCTATCTCAAAACCACTTTTTCTCAGTGGAAGGTGGGAGGCTAGTTTATTTAGCTCATGCTCTTAAACACCATTCTCTTGGTAGATACTATTATAAAGAGCTAGGCAGAGACAATGAACCACCTACCAAATGCTTTATCTTCCAATGAGACTTTCCAGTATTAGGCTTTCTTTATTCCCTCACTCAACTATAAATTACTTAAGGTTCAAAACATTTCCCACAATGGCCAACTTTTAAACAACAGAGTAAATACCAAATTAAAGTAGAATTAACATCATGTTAAGTACCCTAGCCCAAATCCTCTTTTTTAACCATGTGAACACAAAAATCAAGGTACCAACTTTCAAAGTGAACCCTGGAGAGAAAACAGATCTGAGAACTGAGAACTGAAAATACTCACATCATGTTAGAAAGACGGCCTTTGAAACAGCTCATGCTAGCAGTGGTAGACAGAAGGAATCCTCAAAGATGTCCATGATCTAATCCCAGAAACATGTGAATAAGCTACATTCTATAGCAGAAGGAACTTTTCCAGAGGTAACTAAGGTTACAGACTTCAAAATAGGAGCATCAACCTGGATTATCTGAGTGGGTCCAATTTAATCTGTGCCTTTGGTAGAGAATTTTCTCTCACTTAAGTCAGAGAGATGCATAGAAGAATCTGCCCTTGCTGGATGTGGTCACATAGAGAGTATGCGAAAGAATGAAGGCAGCCTCTAAGAACAAAGACTGACCCCTGGTTAACAAACAACCAGTAAGGCAGGAGGATACCTCAGTCCTACAACTGCATGGAACTGAACTTGGCCAACAATTTGAATGAGCTTGAAAGCAAATTCTACCTGAGCCCCCAAGGAAAAAAATGCACCCCTAACAACATCTTGATTTCAGCCCTGTATGACTCTAAGTGGAAGATTCAGTTGAACCTACCTAGACCTCTAATCTACAGAAACTTTCAGATAATAAATTTATGTTGTTTTAAGACACTATATTTACGGCAATTTGTTATGGTAGCAATAGAAAACCAACAAACAAGCAGCCATCTGGCAAAAAGAAAAGAAAAAAATGAAAGAACAAACCTAATTTCCCTGGAAGCAAAAGAAAACTGAATTATGAGGCATCTGTCAGTCCCCAATATCCAAAGACTCATCAATTACCTCCCAGCCCTCAGACACTCATGACTACAACTCACTCTTCCTGTTCTTAAATTCTGAGTTTGGGGAAGCTGGGATGGTTCAGTGGGTTTAGTGCTTGCTTTGTAGCACTCGGGACTGAGATTCGAATCCTAGCCCCAGCCCGTGCAGACCCATATGCTGAAGTGAGGTGTGTTTCCCATGCGGGAGACCCCTAGTTTGGTTCTCGCCCCCTGATTCGGCCCCTGGCTCAAGGGGCATGCTTCCCATACCAGAGGCCCCCACCCACCTGTGTGGAAAGAAACCACGCCGAAAACTGATGATGCGCAACTATGGAGACTGCTCTGGGCCCTCCCCCTTCTCTCTGTCTCTGTCCCCCTCTCTCTATGTCTCTGTCAAAAACAATAAAAATAAATCTTTAAGTTCTGGACTTCCCCAAAGAGGAATCTTGGGTGTGTGTGGGGTGGGGGTAGTTCTTGAGCCCTGAGTGAACCATCCCTCAAGATTTCTTCTATAGACAATTCCAGTGCATAAAACAAACAAAAATAATAATAATGTTCACTGATTATACAGTATCTTCAGATTTGTCCCCAGACTATTCCACAGCAGGGCCAAGAACCACTAACTCTACAGTCTCCACACCTTTCACTGTACTAAGAGGTTCCCCAGCATTCCACCCCACTTTCTTCCTTCCACATTGGGACACCCACCTCCTCCATCCAGTTAGTCATCAAGGACAACTGTCTATGCTTGCTCTCCTCTTTCTCTGGAACCATATTCCTCTTTCAGTTTCTACCACTGTCTAACACAGGTCTTTATAATCTCTTGCCTGACTAGGTCGTTACCAACCATTTTAGGGTGCACTGTGACAGGCAGTGATCTAACACTGGGAATACAGAGATGAAAAATGACAGATCCCCAGACTCCAAGAACTCAAAAACACTCATAATGGTCTAGCTGGCCTCTCTCCTCTGTTCTTGATCTGTCTCCAGGGATTGAGGGGATCTTTCCAACTCTAGCATTTCACTACCAACCTCAAAGCAGGCCATATGCCAAATACAAGCTCAACCCCTTAGCACAGCACTAACGTGTCAGTACCTGCTCACCCTCATTCCATTATCATCTCCTGAACCTCCTAACTCCTCAAACCCCAGAACTGTCAGCCTACAGCGATATCTTCCATGCAGTGAGTGCTCACACTCCCCACTTCTCAGCTTGGAATGATGGCCCTTCACATTCCTACTTGTCTTTTTAAGACTCAGTTTATTCATCTACTCCACAAGGCTTCTCCTGGCCTGCTCAAGCAAATTGTAAATTCTTCCTTTAGGAGAAAGACTGCACTGTAACTGTTCCTTTACAGTACTGTGTTCCCTGAAGGCTGGGCTTTCTCAGGCAAAACTGTGGCTAGCACATGCCACAGTAAGCTCAGTAGAAGAATGCTAAATGAAACAAGCAGTCAATGAGGAGGTGAAGTTCTGCTGGATGAAGACTAGGGTGCACTGGCAGCCCCTGCATTGAGGGGTTCAACAATTTAAACTGTGGAGAGGAAGCACGAATCCCAGCTCTTCACTCCCTCCTCCCAATATACTGTGGCTTCCTGACAGTCTCTTCCTGCCACCCTTCCGCAAAGTCCACACTTGGGGGCTCGACACCCGTAGGTCCCCGGTCCCCAAAGCCCACAGCCCAAGTACCTATCCTCCCAAACTCATCTTCCATTCACGCTCCACCAATCTTTCTGACCCTGATGCACTTTTCTGGAAGAGGAATCACAAAGCACCCAAACCAGCTAAAGCCACTACCGGCTACCCTTTCCTCTTTCGTATTCAGCGTGATTCAAAGCAGGGGAAAGTCTGCCCCCAAAGCACACAAATGACGAGTGAGAAAGCTCAGGACGATGACTCATAAGCCAAAGCTCAGTGGTTTGCAGAGTTCGGCCCTAGGAAAGCTAACAAGCAGTCCGTGTCGGCCGAGAGCGGTGGGGACAGCCGAGGGTGGGCTGTGCCCTGGGACTCACGCGGGTCCCCGATGCCTTCAGCTTCTCGGCGCCCTCGAGCCCCCGCGGATACCGGCTCCTTTCGTCTCCCATAGGTCCGGCCCGGGCCTCGTCGCGAGGGGGGTTCTGAAGGGGAAAGGTCCCCCGATCCCGCCCACCACCCCAGCCCCTACTCACATTTGACTGACCAGCTTCTGTCGGAAGGCGGCGCTCCGCCAGTCAGTCTCCTGCCCCGAAACGTCCATGCCGGTCCCCCAGCTCCCACCTCCCGTGCCCCACTCCGCTGCCGCCGTTGCCGCTGCCGCCGCCGCCACCGCCGCCGCCACCTCCTGAACCGCAGCGCCAGGCCCAAACCCGGAAGCCGTTCCCGGAGCCTCGGTCACGCCGGAAACGGAGCGGGAATTCTGGGAAATGGAGTCGCGCGCGCAGGCCTGTGGGAAATGGAGTTCTCCGGCTGCGCTCAGAACTTCCTCGAAGCTGCCGGAGTAGGACGTCCTCAAAGCTGCCAGACTATCCCTAGCTACTCGCACCTCTCCCAGTGGGGCTGTTGCGCAGGGTGGAGCCACCAAATGCCCTGAGCTGACGAGGTGTGCATACAGGGAAGCCGTGGCTGTGTAGTGCTACGGGTGCTGCCGGCAGTAGGCCCGCTCCTGGCCTACTGTTTTTCCCGAGACCCTACTGTGTGCTGGTATCACCAAGTCCAGGAGATCCGCACCACTCGGAGATGCCGCACGAAGTTGCCAGCTGGCGACACCGAATGTTATGGAGAGATTGTTTATCAAATATTTATCAGCATCTACTGTGTGCTAGGTACTCTGCCCACATGATATGGTCCCTGCTTTCCAGCGACTGCCTTACAGCGTTGCATAAAAGAGTGACCATATAGCCTTTCATCGTTGTTTCTCTTCATTAGACTTTTGGAATCTCATATCCAACCAATGGCTGTATTTTGTATGAATTGAGAATGTGAGGAACCTAAACCACACTTATTAATTTTGAGGCATGGTCTTATCTGTTTGGCCCAACAGCCATGCCCTGTACATGTAGAACACAGCCCAGATCCACGCTGGTAGTCCGATGAACACAAACTTGCTGGCTGTGTGGAAGCTAGAGGGTTGGAGGGAGATAGGGGAGCCTTTTAGGATAAAAATTCTGCCAGATTGAACCTATGGATCCCTTGTCTGTGCCCCTAGAGAAAAGAGGACAGGTAGCAAAAGTCTTGAGCCCAAATGGTCCACAATTGACAAGTGGACAGTCACCAGTATGGACCTCAGAGAGTGTGAACTAGCACCTACTGATGTCTAATAAGTGTCAGGCCCAGGCTGGGCTGTGTCCACCCCTTTTCCCTGTGCCTCAGGCAGGAGCTTCAGGTGGCAGTGGCAACTGGGAGAGGAGGGAGTGAACAGGTTCCCCAAAGGGACCCCTCTTTCCTGCAAGGTTCCAGATCTTGTGTTGATAGGAGAGCTGTTCATATCTTCAAACTTCTTTTTCTCTTCTTCCAGAAATAATTTTTTTTAAACACTATACCTAGGGTGATCAACTTGTCCTGGTTTGCCCAGGACTCTCCCAGTTTTAGCTCTAAAAGTCTGGCATCCCTGCAACCCCCTCAGTTCCCGACTGACCTGAACGGTTCATCACCCTACCTGTATCTCTCCAGTACATCTAAAAAAATTGTTTTTTTAATAAATTTTATTGGGGAAGCCGGGATGGCTCAGTGGGTTAAGTGCTCACTTTGCAGCGCTGGGGACCTGGGATCAAATACTGGCCTGTGCGGACCCATGTGCTGAATTGGGGAGTGCCCCCAGTTCTCTCTCTGTCTCTGTATCTCTCTCTCTCTCTGTCAAAACCAAAAAACAAACAAACAAAAAGAATTAAAAAATAAATTTTATTGTTTGAAAGAGAAAAGAGTGAGACGGGGAAAAGGCCCAGAGTAATCTCCATGGTTGTTCATCATCTGTTGTGACATGTTTTCATTCCACACAGGTGGATGTGGGGCCACGCGGGGTGGGAACTGAACTGGGGGCCTTCAGAATGGAAGGCAAGAAATTTTGCTGCCAAGCCATGGTGGTTACCAGTTTCGCTGCAGTTCAGCATAAGGGTTTGCATGAGCCAGGGAAAGGAATCAAACCCCGGACCTCACAATTGCAAGGCAAGAGCTCAAACCGCTGAGCTATCCTGGCATCCCCTAGCACACATTTATTTATTTATTTATTTATTGTTTTTGACAGAGAGAGAGAGAGAGAGATAGAGAGACAGAGAGAGAACTGAACTGGGGGCACTCCCCAGTTCAGCATATAGGTCCACATGGGCCGGGGCCAGGATTTGATCCTCGGTCCCCGGCGCTGCAAAGTGAACGCTTAACCCACTGAGCCATCCTGGCTTCCCCTCCTAGCACATTTTTAAAAATTGAAATATTCACATACTATTTTAAAGTATAATTCAGTGATTTTTAGCATATTCACATATTCATAAGGTTGTGCAGCCATCACCACTCTTCCACATTTTTAAGTTGACATCTAAATATTTCTCTGTAAATCATTGGAAACGTATAACTGCAAAGAAAAACTAAAATTTGAAGGCCCAGAAGGGTGTGTTCTAAACAATGCATAGTCCTCTTAAAACATGAAATTTTCCCTAAATGTATTATGTATTACATAACTTTTATGATTTTTAAACTTTTTCCCAAGAAGGAAGCATTTTACATACCCACCAACAGTTGTCACATTATAAACTGTGAAATTAAGCCTGGGTGAGGCTATAGGACAAAGAACTCCATTTCTTCAACAAGGAGAAAAATACAAGATGGAGTAGAACCCAAATATTAAGAGACTTTAGAGGCATCCCAACTGTCTGCAATAAGAGGTCCTCATTTAGATCTTGATTCAAATAAACTTCAAAAAGCAATAAAAAGGGGGGGGAAGCCAGGATGGCCAAGTGGGTAAAACACTCACCTTGTAGCCCCTGGGACTGAGGATCAAATCCCAGACATGGCCTGTGTGGACCCACATGCTGAACTGGGGTGTGCCTCCCATGTGGGAGGCCCCCAGCTCAGCTCCCACCCTGCACAGCCCCTGCCCACCCGTGTGGAACAAAACCACGTTGAAAACCTATGACATAGAACCATGGAGACTACTCTGCCCCCACCCCCCCACCTACGTCAAAAACAATAAAATAAATCTTTAAAAAAATAAAAAAGCAGTAAGGACAGATAGAGGATCATTGGGAAAAATGATCACTTGACTATTTGGTCATATTGAGAAATTATTATTGATTTTGCAAATATATGAATGGAATTGTACTGGAGGAGGTCAAAAGCAGAATATTTATAAGGCTTTGGAGGATGGCCTTTCAATGCTGGAGCCTGAGTAGTATTGGGCAGAGCTCCTGATAGAATAGTTCAGTAGTGATGGACACCTCTAGCTGAGGGGTTGGAAGAGTAAACAGGACTTAAAGATAATCAAAAGATGCTCAGTTGAGGTGTTCTGAGATGGGACTACAGTAGACTCTCAGCTAACCGGCACCCATAGGGTTTGGTAGATGCAGGCTAAATATACCCAGCACTCACAACCAGTTGCTTGAGTTCTGGTTAACTGAGAGTCTACTATATTTCCTCTGATGGCAAATAGTTGAATAGATTTGCAACATTATCCTACCAAATAAAGTCCTGTTCAAACAACCTTGCCTTATAATAAGTCATTTTTTTTAAATGATTTTTGAGAGAGGGTGAGAGAGAAAGAGGTCAAGGGCCCAGAGCAGTCTCCACAGCTGCTCTTCATTCATTAGTTGTAACACGGTTCCATTCCACGCAGGTGGATGTGGGGCCACGCAGGGCAAGAGCCAAACTGGGGGCCTCTTATATGGAGGCAAGAACCTTGGCTACCATCCTGGCAGTTATCAGTTGCGTCATAGTTCAGCATATGGGTTTGTGTGGGCCGAGGCTGGGACTCAATCCCTGGACCTCATGGTTGTAAGGCAAGTGTTCAACCCGCTGAGCTATTCTGGCATCCCCCATAAGGGGTCATCTTGATGTAGATAGTGAGCTGAAGGTGGTACATGGCTTCAGTCCTTGAAGCTCTGGTTGTATTGTATCTTGCATAAATGGTATAATATGTATCTTTCCACAACTTGTCTTTGTCACTTAATGAATGATTGCTGCATCATAGCCCTGAGGTCACCTGCTGCAGGTCATTTCACAGTACCAAGGCATGGCATCATAGTTTATTTAGGGTCATTCACTTTGGTTCTACTTTTTCATAAGTGAAAGCAGGCTGCAATAAATATCCTCTGCTGTGCTGCCTTGATTCCATCTGGGAGTATTTCTTCAAATAGATACTCAGAGTGCAATTGTTGTTTTGCAGAGAACCACTTTACATTTTATTTAAATACTAATAGCTACTGCCAATTGTACTAGGTATTACCTATCTAATGCTGTTGCATAACAAATTACGGTAGTCCTCCTTATCAGTGGCTGCCTGAAACCAAACCAAGGATAGTTCTGAACCCTATATATATTATTGTAACAGAGTGAAAGGCTCAGCCTCTGACTCCCATCTTGTTCAAGCCTGCTTTGTTCCCATGGTCTTTGGGCTAATAACTTCTGCTTAGTCTTGCATATAGACATGCTAAACATTAGAGGAATTTTGCTTGTGACTTGAGTTTTACAAAAACAGCCCCTTACCAGAAAGTGCCTCTCCTGAGGAGATAAGAGAAATGTGTACAAAAATTAGACTATTCGTCAAAGATTTGCAGGAGCCTCCTGACTGGACTCACATCAACCAGGGTCAACAGACTAAGCACAATCTTCCTTGGACTCCCTGCTGGTGCCCAGATGGAGTTATCAGTCACTTCCTGCCCCTCTCCTTTCCCTTGACATAAAAGACACATGACCTTTGTACTTTCTTAAGATGGACTTGAGGCACTACTAGGTCTCCTATCTTCTTGGTTGGTGTTATCTCAATCAATAAGCATTTCTTTACTCCAAACTCTGACATATTGAGTTTTGGCTTTTTGAAGCATTAAGCACATGGACTTTGGTCTTGTAACACTATGTTTGTTTTAAAGTATAGTTGACTACAATGTTTTTTCCTATACATACTCATACATACCTATAATAAAATTTAATTTATAAGTTAGGCACAGTAAGCGATTAACAAAATTAATAATAAAATAGAACTATTATAACAATATACTGTAATAAAAGTTATGTGAATGGCTTTGACGCCATCATTAAATAAAATAAAGGTTACTTGAACATAAGCACTGCAATATCACCGCAGTAGATCTGATAACTGAGATGGCTATTGAGTGACTAACAGGCAGGTAGCATATACAGTGTGGAGATACTGGACAAAGGAATGGTTACCTCCTAGATAGGATGGAGTAGCAAGGTGCAAGATTTCATTCTGATACTCTAAATGGTGTACAATTTAAAACTTATGAATTGTTTATTTCTAGAATTTTCCATTTATTATGATTGGACTACAGTTGACCATGGGTAACTAAAACCACAGAAAATGAAACTACCTGCCTGAGGCCACAACTTGTGCTGCCCCCTTGTTCAGCTTCCCCCGACTCTCACCTATGTTGGCATCTGCCTGCCCTCTCAGGACCACATCCACCTCCAGAGGCCAGGGTCTGGAGCTCAACTTTCCCTTCAGGCCCCAAAACTCCTGACCACTCACTTCCCTGGATCTCACTTCCATGCCTTTGTTCACACTGTCCCCTTCCTGGAATGCTGCTGCCATTCCCCAAAAGTCCTCATCTGTTGCACAATTGGTGGGGGGGTCACATCCTCCAGAAAGACTTCCTGGAAGCCCATGCCCATTGGAAACCTCTGCTCCCAGAAGCTGATTCTACTCTTCTGGTCCTTGTCTGGACCCTCTGGCAGCTAGCTCTCTGGACTCAACCAGGACAGTGCTTTTATATTTTCTTTCTCTTCTACACTCCTTTCCACCTTTCTTTTTAACCATGGACCATTCATGGCAGAGAACACCCAGACTCCATCTATCACAAGGTTCTGCTGGCTCTAATCTCTGGATGTACCCATTATGGATGAGCCTTGGAAGATGGAATCCTCTTGGAGGTGAGACAGAGAAAAATGAATGCTAAGAGGGAATATAGTCAATAAAGTTGCCAATATGTATAGTGCCAGATGGGTTAATCGGGGAGTCACTGAGTAAGTTATATACATATCTAACCCCTATAGTGTACACCTGAAAGTAATATAAAATACTGAATGTCAATTGTAACCGAAAAAAAAATTTAATGAATGCCAAGAGCCTCCTTCCTGGCAGACTGCTGAGACCAACTAGCTTTTGGGCTTTGATTTGGATTTACTCCAGAATCTCAGTAAACAAGAAAACACCTGTTCACATTGGCTGTTTATCGCCTCTCCTCAACATCCAGCAGAGGGCAGGCAACCAGTAGAGTCACAGTCAACTTATGGGACTCGGAGGGAGGGAATGAATGAGGGAGGGAGGGAAGCAGAGAGGGAATGACTATGTGAGTGAGAGAGAGAGTAAGGGAATAAGCAGTAAAGGAGGGAGAAGGCGGGAGAGAAGGAGGGAGGGCGCGAGGGAGCGACCAGGGAAGGCAGAAAGAAATAGACTTACAGGGCTCGAACCTCGCCTAAAACATTCCTTCACTTAGGGACTCATTCATTCATTCCGCCCCGCCAGGTGCAGAAATGCAAGGTCACCTGGGCGACTGCGGCCCTTCTCCGCAGAGCCGAGACCCTGGCCACCCCCACGAGAGGACAGCAGGTCGCAGCAAGCCCCTCCGCCAGGGGCCGGCTCCACCCCGCCCAGCACGCCCGGTGCCGTGGCCCCACCCCCGGGCTCGTGCGCGCCTGCGCGGCGCGGTGACGTACGCGGCTCGGGCCCGCCCCCGCGGGCCCGCCCCGCCCCGCCCCGCCCCCCGCGAGTGCGGCCTCGCCTGCAGCGGCTCCAGGTGAGCTGCGAGGCGCGGGCTCGGCGGGCCAGGCGGCGGGGAGCGCGGGCGGCGGGCGGCGGGCGGCGGGCGGGGGCGCGGGGCCCGGGCAAGGGCCGCGGGGCCGCGGGGGCTGCGCGGACGGGAGGCGTGGGGGCGGCAGCTGGAGGACAGCCAGCGGCCTGACGTGGCGGAGGCGCGGCGGGCGGGACCCCCGGGGGCCGCGCGGCCCGGGAGTGGGCGATCGCCAAGGTCCGGGGCCTCCGCGCGGCGGCGGGGCCCGCCCGCTTCCTGGCTCCCTGCCGGCCCTGTTTCCTGCGGCGGGTCCGAGCGCGGCCTCCTCCGCAGCGACCCTCGGCGCTGCGCGGACGGTCCTTGCAACAGGCGGGCGGGTCGGGGTGGGGCTGCCACCACCTGGCGTGACCTTGGACCTCGGCCTCAGAGCCTCAGTTTCTTCAGCCGCGCCCGGGCCGAGGATCAGGGTGCCAGGGGCTGCAGCCTCGCCAGCTCGCGCGGTTTCCTGAGAGAAGCTGGGTATCGCTCTGTCCGTGCAAATTCTCCGGGTACTGAAACGGCGGCCCCCAGTTCTATTTACGATCCTGAGCGGGGCGGAGCCGTGGGGCCGCCACCACCTCCTGCCCCGGCTCCTCCCCTGGGTCTCCCTCGCTCCCCACCTTCCTGGGGCCGGGGCCACAGACTTGGTTCACTCTGCTTTCTGGGAGACTCATTCCAGGGCGCATTAGAGTCAGCACCTCTACGAAGCCACCCCCTCTGGAAATTAGGACCCACCCCTCCTCTCCTTTTCCCTAGCTGTCCCTTTGCCTTTGTTGCAGACCTTGCTTCATCCTGACAAAGATTAGGGTTCGTTGAGGACAGGCACTATTTTGGGGTCCTACAGAAGGCTGATGGTGGTGCCTACTGAGTAGACGGTGTTGAGCTGAAAATTCTTCTGAAATTCTTTTGACTCTTATCCATGAGTTCATAAAAACTCATTTTATGCCCTTTATTTTGTACCTAACTTGAGCCATAAACCTTCCTGCTCTCTAAAGCTCAAAACAGCACAGAATGGAGGGAGCCTTCCTTGTGATGACTAGAATGTTAGGGGCTGGAGGAACTTAATCTAGGGAAGAAGGGCTTCATGGTAGAGTAACCCCCTATGAAATGAATAGAACGAAGGAGCCACCGAGTGAACTAAGAACATTATTTATTTTTAGAAAAACAGGCATGGGAAAGGAATCACAAAGGATGTACTGCATTCGACTTAATTTTTAAAAAGTTTCAATTATCAAAATATAGTTACATTGTGAAGTGCTGTTTTTCAACTGTTAAATCAACAAAGATTAAAAAGAAACACTTGGTGAGCGATACTGGTTGGATTCACTTCTCATGCTTTGTGGGTGGGAAAATAAATTGATACAGTTTCTATGGAGGACAGTTTGGCAATATCTACTAAAAGGACACACATTAAAATGATCCAGCAGTTCTGTATATAGGAATTTTTTCTCAGATAACTGCTGTGTATATGGCATATCTAAGTGATTTTCAGTGCAAAATTGCAAACAATTGGAATAAAACCAGGTGTTAAATAAATTACGGTTATACACACAATGAAGTGTGGGAGGTATATGAAGTTATCATGTGCAAAGCTAATAGAAGAGGGGAGGAATATAGATGGACAGACTGTCCTGTGACTCCATAGATGTGATGCTACCTTAAAGGGGCATGTGGGAAAGTAGAATAGTAGTTTCCTCTGGGAGAGAATCTGGTTGGGGCATAAAGGGAGGGAAATTTAAGTTTCAGTATACACTATACCTTTTTGTGCATGTTGAATTTTAATCATGTGAATATAGTACAAGCTTGTCCAACCTATGGCCCAGGATGGCTTTGAATGTGGCCTAACACATGTGTAAATTTTCCTAAAACATGAAATTTTGCAATTTTTTTTTTAGCTCATCAGCTATTGCTAGTGTTAAGTGTATTTTATGTGTGGCCCAAGACAGTTCTTCCAGTGTGGCCCAGTGAAGCCAAAAGATTAGACACCCCTGATGTAGTACATATTCAAAAATAATTGTGAGGAATTCAGTTAATACGTATTTCCCACTGACAGAAAAGTACAGGGAATAACATACCACCTCTCCCTATTAGATCCTAATGTTTTGTTTTGATTTTCTTTGGAAAGAAATGAAACATTCCCTTTTACCTTCCTGAAGATAATCATGATCCTGAATTCCTATAATTGTGTGTCTATACTATTTTATACAGTGACACCTACTTGAGCAGTATTGGACAGTATTGTTTTTTATGTTTTCAAACATTTTTGTAAAGGAAATTGTACTACGTGTGTTCTTCAATGTGCTGTTATTTTTCTGTGTGGCTTTGAGATTTCTCCATGTTGGTGATTATAGCTTGAGTTCTCGTTTGCTCATTTTAACTGTTGTCTAGTGTTCTGTGGAATCACTGCTGTGACAACTATTCCCCTACGGGTGGTCATTTTGGCCACAGCCAGTGTTTGCTTTATCTTGATGCAGTGATAAAGGGAGAAACAGTGGAACTAGACCTGACCAGTAAGGAGTTATAAGAGACAGAAGGGGAAAACCAGGGTGGCTCAGTAGGTTAAGCGCTCACTTTGCAGCCCTGAGGACCGAGGATCAAATCCCGGCTCCAGCCCATGCGTACCCATATGCTGAACTGGGGTGTGCTTCCCCCGGTTTGGTTCTTGGCCCCTGACTCGAGGGGGCGTGCCTCCCATGTGGGAGGCCCCTGGCCCAGTCACCGCCCTGCACGGCCCCTGCCCACCTGTGTAGAGCGAAACCATGTAGAAAACTGATGACATACAACTATGGAGACTGCTCTGGGCCGCTCCCTTCTCTCTGTCAAAATCAATCAAAATAAATCTTTAAAAAAGAGACAGAAAGGTCTAGGTGGTAGTATGATGGTATTCAGAGGATGACAGGTGTCCCTTTAGGTCAAAGGGCTAGTGAAAAGGTACAGGGGAAGGAACATTTTGAGCAGATCACAGGGAGCCCCGAGTAGGAGGCAGAAAGGAGCTACTGTGTTTCCCCGAAAGTAAGACATCCCCTGAAAATAAGACCTATGTACAGTTTTGCCTCTCACTGAAATACGTATAAGGCATCCCCCCCAAAATAAGACCTAGCGCATCTTTGGGAGCAAAAATTAATATAAGACACTGTCTTATTTTTGGGGAAACAGGGTAGCACTTTAATAGAAGTCAGATGGCATGCTCACAGAGCATGTTAGAGAGCCGGAGAGGATGTGGCAGGAGGTAGGAGACTGGCTGGGGCATGCTGCAGTCTGACCCAAAGTGGTGGCCATGGAAGAATAAGGGAATGGATGTCTGAGATGGCAGAATGTCACTAGAGGGTCTGATAGGACACAGGGGATAGAAAGGAAAATAGATCATTGAGACCATGAGGTTCCTGACATGGAAATGGTGGCTGTACCAGTAACAAAAATAGACCAATTGGGAGGGCTACTGGCTGGATTAGGCATCGAGTTGGTGTGATTGGGAATGCAGGGAAGGCTCTTGGGAAAGAGTGGTGGGCTTGGGCAGGGTGTGTTGGCTGAAGAGAAGTCAGAAAAGGGAGAATTGCCATAGGGCTGAGTTTCCAGGCAAGAGAGGTTGGTCAGCAAGGGGATACACCTTGCCCCCACGTGAGGGTGGGGAGGAAGGAGTGGGTAGGTGGATGGAGGCTGACTGAGAGGCCAACACAGGAGAATTGAGCATGTTGGATGGGAAGACTGGAGGGTCCAGAGGAAGCAATGGGGGTATCCTCTTGACCCCCCAGTAATGAGGAGGGAGACCCCTTCTTTTTTTGGTAAGTTTTGTAGTTAGAATCTATTTTCCATTTTCTCTTGAAAGATACAGTAGGGAATTAGAGAAGAAACAAATTTGGGGGAGGGGATAGAGGGGTAGCAGGAGGTGGGAAAGCAGATGTTTATGGCCCCGTGGCTAGTGGCCTCTGGGCTTCCACTTGCTGGTTGGCTGGTTGGCTGTGCTGTGCCTCGGACAGTGCGAAACTTGGCTATACCATGTGGTGCAGGACTAGCTACCCCCTGACCTGAGCAGCCAGCTGTCATGGTAGCTTCTGGTTGGTTCTGAGTGTATGGCCAAAGTGTGTTTAGGGTAGTTTTTTTTTTTATTAGTTTCTGAACCTCCTAATCAAATCAGGTTTTTAACATACCAACTCAAGTATTAAAAGATAATCTTGAATTTAAAACATAATGCAGATGATCTCGAATTTGTACTAGGTCTACTTGAAGTTACTGTGCTTGACTCTCAGAATCTCAAGAAAGCAAACCCTGGACACTCCCCTAGGTCTCCTCACCACCACTCAGGCCTAATTGATTTATTTTAAAAAGAAAAGAAAAGATAATAAATAAATAAATATCCACTACTCTTTATTGAGCACTTACTATGTGCCAGGAACTTTGCTAAACCTTGTACATGTGTATTTTGTATAATCCACCTCCACATAACATCCCAATGAAGTAGATGATACGATTATTCCCATTTTATAGATGAGCAAGTAGGCTCAAAGAGAAGTCACTTATGTGAGGCCACACACTTAGTAAGCAATGTGTGTGTTGGGGAGGGGGTGGGTCACAGATTTGAGTCTAGATTGGTCTGCCTTTAAACTCATATTCTTCTGACCCCAGGAACAGACCAAGTTACACAAAAATTGCTTTTAATGAGGTTTCAGGAGAATAAGATATGCCTTTAGATAACAGACCTCAATCCTTGTCATACATCCTTCAACACCTCTATCCATGGAGATAAACTATTCAGTTACTTTTGGAAGCTTTATAGAGATGGACAATGAGGCAGGAGAAATGAGAGCAAGTGATTCTCTTCCCAGGTTGGAAGAGAGATTGATGTGACAGTAACTGCCTTTATGTTTCCAGGAATACAAGAGAAGACAGAGTAGTCAGTCACATGAGCAGTTCTTGGCAAAGATCCCACCTCATTAAAGATGATAACCACTTTAATGGTCCTAGGACAAATATGGAGAGAGTGCCTCACTAGAGAACAAAGTTCCTGTTGTAATTTTTATGCCTCCATTCCTGAGTAGAGAAACCCGGTTTTGTTCTTTCTCAATGGGAGAGAGGAAGAGTTCTTGAGAACCTGGTCTGTTCTGATACTTTGTGGGGTTGTTTTTTTTTTATTGTTAAATGCTTTGGGGTGACATTGGTTGGTAAAAAAATACGTAAGTTCCAGGTGTACAATTCTACATTGCATCGTCCATGTATTGCATTATGTGCTAACCACCCAGAGTCAGTTCTCTTTCCATCACCCTATATATGGTGCCCCCTCCTTACTCCTCCATCCTCCTCCCCTCCCTCCTTACCCTCAGGTAACCACTAAACTATTGACTGTGTCCATGAGTTTTTGTTTCTTTGTTACTTTCAGTTTTATATTCCACCTATAAGTGAAGTCAATATGGTTCTTGATTCTTTCAGTCTGACTTATCTCGCTTAATATGATGATCTCAAGGTCCATCCATGTCACAAATGGTATGTTCATTTTTTACTATTTCCCTTTTTTCAGTTGAGGAACCTGAGACTCAGGTTGGTCATGTGGTGAGTCCATGGTGGGGCGGGAGCTCCAGTTCAGGTCTGTCTGTTTCCAGAACCCTCCCATTTTACGGCAATGCTGAGGGAGATACAGTGGGATGTAGACTCTTTTCAATGAAGGGACACAGGTCATCAGAAAGAAGGTCCCAAGTTTGGACAAGTGGTGGGAGGAGAGAGGGAATGAGGGTGTTTGAGACCACAGGGAAGACACAGATTAACTGAAGGGAGGAACAGGAGCTTGGAGAGCAGCAGGTGCCCCTGGCAGCAGAGCTGGCTAGTCCTATGTGGTGTGGTGGTGCCTCTCTGACTCCTTCCCCATCCCCTCTGTCTTGCCAGCTGTCAGCTGAGGTGGTGAGGTCTGGTGTGGTGGTCAGGATGGCGGAGGAACAGGAGTTCACCCAGCTGTGCAAGTTGCCAGCACAGCCCTCACACCCACACTGCATCAACAACACCTACCGGAGCGCTCAGCACTCCCAGTCGCTGCTGCGGGGGCTGCTGGCTCTCCGGGACAGCGGCATCCTCTTTGATGTCGTCCTGGTGGTAGAGGGGAGACACATCGAGGCCCATCGCATCCTGCTGGCTGCGTCCTGTGATTACTTCAGGTGCGTTTTGTATAGCTGTTCTCATAAGTAAAATGGCAAGTAACCCTGGTTCCACTGGGTAGATATGTTGGCGATGACAGTGATTGGGCTGGAGGGCCAGCCAAAAGCTACCAGGTGCCCCCCTCACCCTGGGCTGCACCCACTGCTTGTTTGGCATCTTGGTCAACAGCAAGAAAGATAGAAGGGGTTTTGAGGTTTGTTTTTCTCTCAGCTACCCCATCTCTAGGGCATGTTGTCTTTTTAAAAAATTATATGCTTGGCCCTACTCATAATATCGCACTTTATACAATGAATTTTCTGCTATAAGTACAATATCTTGGTATAAACCATTTTCTTTCTACTTAATTCTGGTTTCCCAACACTTCATTTTGAAAAATTTCAAATCTGTGGAAAAGTTGAAAGAGTAGTATAACCATCTGCATACCAATTGTTAATATTTTGCCATATTTGCTTTCTACACACACACACACACACACACACACACACACACACACCCCTTTCTTTAAGACATGACACTTTACACCTAAGTTGTTCAGTGCCACCCTGTCTCCCTCCACCCCACAGTGTTCTTGTAATGCCAGCTGGAAGCTCACATGAATCCTGGTCACTTTTCAGGACCTATAAGTGTGTTCCCTGGGGGTGCTGAAGCCAAGGCTGGGTGATTAGGACTACATACATGGTCCACACAGCTGTGTGATGTATGGAGTCACCCCTT
Organism: Craseonycteris thonglongyai; assembly: GCA_004027555.1. Taxonomy (NCBI): domain Eukaryota; kingdom Metazoa; phylum Chordata; class Mammalia; order Chiroptera; family Craseonycteridae; genus Craseonycteris; species Craseonycteris thonglongyai. The sequence continues at coordinate 46,911 of PVKE010000761.1, read as the reverse complement.
CTGTGCCTTTGCCTGGCCATCCACTTCCTGGCTCATACTTCCTTACCCCTCAAGTCTCAGCCTTTGACCCTCTGGGGTTTCACATGGCCTCCTGCATGATCCCCAGCATGACCTTATCCCAGCACTTGGCATACTGGGAGGAATCGGTGCTACTGCCCTCATTCTGCACAGGTGATAAGGCTCAGAGGGAGTGAGCTCCACCCATAGCCACCCGAGTCCTTTTATTTAGTTCTAATTTTGTTTGATCATTTTGTCTTTACGTCTCAGTTGTAATTCTTTTACTTTTTTATTTTGGGAACTGTCAAGTAAAATATTTCTTTATGGTTTAAGTGCCTCCTAATCTTCAGAAGGAGTTTATGGAGAGCATGACCCAGTGGTACTTTGGGGCAGATGTGCAGGGACAGCAATGTGCCTTCAGTTCACAGTGGGGTTCAGCTGAGGTCTTCACTGAACTTTCAGATAACATGTAGGAGTGTGAGTGGGATGGGGTTGCTGAGAGCCGCCTGCCTGGAGGGCCCAGCACTGGGGCTCTCTTAGCAGAAGGATAACCAGCTGAGGGACTGAGCGGGAGATGAGGAAGGAGCTGCAGAGCCAGTGGGACCTCCGTGATGAACCCTCGAAGCCCTTCAGGCTGGAGCTCCTCTCCCCACGCCAGCTTTCCTGACTCATTGTCACACCATTCTTTCTAAACGAGTTACAGATGCCACCATTTCCTGTTTGATCAAAAACCCCCTGTGGCTTTCTGCATCCTCCAGGAGCGATTTCTGCTCCTTTCCACAGTCACCATCAGGTGGACCTCTCATGGGAAGTGTTCCCCTCTCAGGCATGGTTATGCTACATGCTAATACCCCAGGCCACTGGGGATGCAGGCAGTGACAACAACCTTGTGAGAACCCGGACTCATCACAGACTTACATATCTATGAAATAGATCATTCCCAAGCTTTAGCATGTTCAGTATTATTTGTTTCACTTTTACAATTTAGGTTAAAATGGTAAAGTGCGTTTTTTCTCCCAGTAAGACTGGTGAAAGTATGAAGGGTTTGTAATGTCAGATGTGAGCAAGGGTAGAAAGAAGGGCTTTAGAGGGTGGGTTGGCCCATAACCTGGGCCGTGCACTAGATGTCTAGGTGTCTGCCCTGTGGGATGTTCTATCAGGTGTTGAGTGACATGGTGCAGGGGGCTGACAGTGGTCCTCCTGTTCTGCGTGGGTGTCCAGTACAGCTGTTTACAAATCGATGGGCTAGTACCTGCTGAGAGGGAGGATGGCCACTTCCCATTAGGGAGAGGGAAAGTTCTGGAGACTGAAAGATTAGCCCACATTTTGGATCTAGAAGGACACATGCTGACCTCTGGGAATTGAGCAAGGGAGAAGGGAACCAAAGGCTGACTTTCTCCCCTTTATTGCATTGAGTCATTCTATAAAGATTTGATGGGGAAGCCAAGATGGCTCAGCAGGTTAAGCGCTGGTCTTGCAGCCCTGGGGACCAAGGATCAAATCTTGGGGCCCCGGCCCGTGAGGACCCATATACTGGACTGGGGTGTGCTTCCCATTCAGGAGGCCTCCAGCCCAGTCCCTGCCCTGCCCACTTATGTGTAACAAAATCATGTCGAAAACTGACGACATACAACTATGGAGACTGCTCTGGGCCCTCCCCCTTCTCTCTATTTCTCTCTGTCTCTATCTCTGTCAAAAACAATAAAAATCTTTTAAAAATTTGTCTATTAAAAATAATTTTAAAAAGTTTAAAAAATATAGAAATGGCTTTTAAACATTTGATGAGATTATCTGTTCCATTGATTATAAGCTTTCTCCCTTATAAAGTTGATAGCATGTGGGAAGTACTATCAAAGTATAAATGTACATAAAGCCTTTGTCCCAGCAATTGCTGTTGTAGGAATTAATCCTAGCAGGCACATAAACAAAATATTAGGGGGGGTAAGTCACCCAAATGCACTCCAACAGGAGCGGGTTAAATCAATAATGATAGCCTCCACAGGGAGAGAGGCAGCCCTAAGTATACCGATGAGGAGCCATTTCATTTCCAAGGCGTGTTAAGTCAAAACACAGTGCAGATGGATGGACTGCCTTCTGTGATGGTGCTGCCCTGCAGAGGGGATCTGTTGACTGGGAGTAGAGGAGGAAGGGAGGCTTTTACCCGTTCATATATTTTAGGTCTTGTACTGTGTATTTACAGTAGACTCTTAGTTAACCAGCACCCAAGGGAATTGGTAGATGCCAGATAAATGTAAGTATATTCTCCGTTAACTGGAACTCAATTTTTGCCGGTTGCTTGAGAGCCCCTCCTTGCTCTGGATGCTCACGCTCTTTGCAGCCTGGCCTGGTGTCCTGATGAGTATCACTCCACTGTCTCATTTCTTCCTTTTGCAGAGGAATGTTTGCTGGGGGGTTGAAGGAGATGGAGCAGGAAGAAGTCCTTATCCACGGTGTGTCCTACAATGCCATGTGCCAAATCCTGCATTTCATATACACCTCCGAACTGGAGCTCAGCCTGAGCAATGTTCAGGAAACGCTGGTCGCCGCCTGCCAGCTTCAGGTGAGGCTCCCCTCCTTGGAACAAGACAGACCAGTAGCCAGGTGGGGTTTCCCTGGGTGCCCCCTGGGCAGTGGCATGAGAGTGGATCAGGCAGGCAAGGATATCAGGCCATAGGGAGACTGGAGCCAGATGGGGGCTCTCAGGTAATTCTTTGCTCAGCCAGCTCTGGACACTGAAGTGGAGCTGCTCTGAGGCCTCCAGGCCGAGGTATTTCTTCTGCCTTTGCCCTCTGCTCTTCTGCTGATTCCTTCCCCTCTGCCTGCCACTGAAAAGATCCCACATGGAAACAAATCCAAATGTGTGGCGTTCTGTGTGTGCTGGTATCTCACGAAGCTAAGTTCCCCCCACTGGTGCCACCAGGCCCTTTCTGCCTATCCTCTCCACTTGGTCTTATCGATGTCTAAAACTGCTTTTCCCTTTGTTATTGAACTTTAAATACTTCTTTTCCTACAGAATTCAAAAAGTTTTCTGAGGTTTTGACAGTGTGACATTTTAGAAGCTTTATCAGCTCTTGGTGGTGTTGGTGCAGTTAGCCAGGCTGGGCCTGCACTTGCCTTTGCTCTCAAGAGCTGTCCATCAGACAGCCTGATTCGGTTGGAGAGACACCTCTTCCCACATTTCTTGAAAGTGAAACTAATACTGCACTGAGGTCATTATCTTGACTTTTCTTCATGTCAGAGTACATATAGAACAATCAGAAAAAAACTCAAGTCATAGGAAAACCAACCTATTCAGGGGCGTCTGGAGGTCCCATCCTGTATGGTTAGGCTTTGCAGCTCCCTGTGCAAGTCCCTGTGCCATTACCCTAAGAGTGATAGGTGGGAGTTGCTCGACCCCTGCTTGTTGGGTTGGTTTGAGTGAGGCTTATCTGGCTGATGGGTAGATGGAGTTGAGCCAGGGTGGCCTTTATGACAGAAGAATTTTCCTGCCTTCTTTTATTCAGAGATATTTTCTGTTCCCACTTCTTGCTCATTGTTGCTTTGGGAACCCTCTTCCAGTTCTTGCAACACTTAACTCCTTTATTTATCTGCCTCCAGCTCTCCACCCAGGGGCTCACCATTAGCGTTGTCTCCTTCTCCTCACCCAGTGCTTCTTTTCTCACTCCCCTGGTCTGTGTCCCATGACCATTCTATGGGAGCCTCCATGTCTCCCTGAGTCCTTCCATCTTTATTTTTCTTGTCCAAGTTAGGACAGGTCATTCTTGTAAATATTACCTGTAGCTATCTGTGTTCTCTGTTTCCATGTCCTCACCTTTGTCCTGGCCTCCACCTCTCTATTTATATCTTCCAGCTGGTCCCTTTCTTCTTCTCTACTCTTAATCCATCTTGTACACCAATGCCAAACCATGTTCCCAAATACTTCTTTCCCTCTCCCACCCATTAGCTCAGAGACCTGCTGTTTCCCCAGGTCACTCATGGCAGAGGTTTGGCCAGTGCTTCTTAGCGCCTTAGTGTCTCCAAGGCCATTTCAGGGGCCCATGTGAGAGAGGGAGCCCCACTTCACTTTGAGCAGCCTAGCTTTGCTTTATTTTTAATATATTAGGCTTCTGTGCAACGATATTTTTTTTAAGATTTATTTTTATTTTATTGTTTAGAGATGGTGAGAGAGAGAGAGGGAAGGAGGGAGGGCCCAGAGCAGTGTCCATTGTTGTACATCATTAATTGTGACATGGTCTTATTCCACACAGGTAGATGTGGGGCCGCCTGGGGCGGGAACCAACTGGGGGCCTCCTACGTGGGAGGTGAGAGCCTTCGCCACCATCCTAGCAGGTTACCAGTTGCACCACAGTTTATCATGTGGGTTTGCACGGGCCGAGACTGGGATTTGATCCCCAGACCTCGCGGTTGCAAGACAAGCTTTCAACCTGTTGAGCTATCCCAGCATCCCCTGCAATGGTGTTTTTTTTTTTCTATTTTATTTTTTATTGTTAAATTTAATGGGGTGACATTGGTTGGTAATCAATGGTGTTTTTAAAGCAAGTTTTATTTGGCATAACAGTTCCAAGTCCATAGACCCACCAGATCACGTTTGTTCATATAACCACTAGCTGTTGGTGTCTTGCCCCCCATGTGCTGTGCTCTACGCTAGCTTAGGATCAGACTCTTCCTGGTGTCCCCAGGAACCTGGATTTGTATGCCAGTGAGAATGCCCCCCAAGATACCCCCAGTAAATGAGTTTCCTCCTCTGGACCTCTTGTGGGCCTCATGCAGGGATGAGCCTGGGGTGATTCCTCTGTGAGATCCCACCTGTCAGAGGGCCTTCTGCTCTGTTAATGAGGACAGGAAGGAGAAGACAGTACACACAGTCTTTGTGCATGAGGCTTAGCTTCTTCAGGAGCTGCTTCTCACACCTACACTCAGGGCTCTTGATTCTCATCTTCTACCCTGGTCCTCAGTGTCCTGCCCACAACAAATCAGAAATGGTGTTTTGAAAAGAAGAAGCATAACAGAAGCAAGGGCTAAGAGAGAAAACCGATGGCCGAATGAAGACTTTTGGACCTACTCTTAACAAAGCACTTTGGGGACATTCCATGTGGGGAAACATCTGCCTGGCACTTTGCAGGTTTCCATTTAGCCCTTAACATATCACCTGGCAAGCACTAAATGTCTTAAATCAGATAAAATAAAAATAAAAAGACTTTAAACATTTATTGGTAAGCTTTAGATGCCAACAGAATTACTATATGTATACTGGTCAATCTGTTGATGATGCTAGAATAGTTAGGTATTCCTGTTTTTAGAGAAATTCCAAATTCCTGTTTTCCTAAAGAATTTAGCAGTACCTGTGCAGCTTTCCCTAGAGCCCTTACCTCTGTCTCCTTTATTCTGTCATGCTTTGGTTATCTAATCATAGGGTGCCATTTAATCCTGTGGCTCCCACCTAAGTGCCATCCTCACTCTTGCCTTCCTCTTTCCTACCCACTGAGTTCTTAGGCATGATTGGGAAAGGGAAGGTGCAGGCCACCTCGGAGCCCCTTTGCTACATCAAGTGGGCCTTTGCCCAGGCAGAGTGGCTTCCAGCTTTTCCAAAACTCAGAGTGAGGTTCCCAGAATGGGTTCTGGTCAGTGTTTAGGAATGCCCTGCTGTCGGTTCTTAGTGCATGGGTGGCTTGGGACCCTTCTCTTGGCATGGGGTGAGTTCCTTGGGCTCAGAGCTTTGGCTGGCCCTCCAGTTGTGGGGGCTGTGGCAGGAGAAAGGAGCTGTGTGTCTTCTAGAGAGCTAGTAGGTTGGAGGGAGGTCCCAGGTGCATTCCAAACCAGGGACAGCTGACATTGTGCTGCTTCCAGCTTCTTTGGAGATCCACTACCTTTTTTTTTTTTAATTGTTAAATTTATTGGGGTGAGGTTGGTAAAGATTACATAGGTTCCAGGTGTGAGTTCACAGAACTTTTGGTTTAAAACACATCTGACATATATCAGGGGTCTGCTCTGTGCCCAGGAGTTCCTATGCATGATGTCATTTGTAATTATTCCTCTCCACTCTATCCCTACTTTACAGATGAGGAAACTGAGGCTCTGAAAGGTTAAGAGCATTCTGCATTTCACTTCTGAGCCAGGATTTAAACCCAGTCCGTCTGCAGTGAGCCCCAGTTGTCTCTAGTGTTGGAGGAGCAGCCGTGCTAGCCTCTGCGCCAGGAAAGGTTGGGGATGGTTGAGGGGGGCCGGCTGCAGAGGATAGCCATGTAAGCGACATATCTGCCATCCCTGTCTTCTGTGCCCGACACCGTCTCCCAGGCTTGGATGGGTCTTGTTCTCTTCACAGATCCCAGAGATCATCCATTTCTGTTGTGACTTCCTCATGTCGTGGGTGGACGAGGAGAACATCCTTGATGTTTACCGGCTGGCAGAGCTGTTTGACTTAAGCCGTCTGACTGAGCAGCTGGATACCTACGTCCTCAAAAATTTTGTGGCCTTCTCAAGGACTGACAAGTACCGCCAGCTTCCCCTGGAGAAGGTCTACTCCCTCCTTAGCAGCAACCGCCTGGAGGTCTCCTGCGAGACCGAGGTGTATGAGGGTGCCCTGCTTTACCATTACACCCTGGAGCAGGTACAGGCTGACCAGATCTCACTGCATGAGCCCCCCAAGCTCCTTGAGACGGTGCGATTTCCCCTAATGGAAGCTGAGGTCCTCCAGCGGCTGCACGACAAGCTGGACCCCAGCCCGCTGAGGGACACAGTGGCCAATGCCCTCGTGTACCACCAGAATGAGAGCCTGCAGCCCAGCCTGCAGGGCCCACAGACAGAGCTGCGGTCAGACTTCCAGTGTGTTGTGGGCTTTGGGGGCATTCACTCCACGCCGTCCACTGTCCTCAGCGACCAGGCCAAGTACCTGAACCCCTTGCTAGGAGAGTGGAAGAACTTCACTGCCTCCTTGGCTCCTCGCATGTCCAACCAGGGCATCGCGGTGCTCAACAACTTTGTGTACCTGATTGGAGGGGACAACAATGTCCAGGGGTTCCGTGCAGAGTCTCGATGCTGGAGGTAAGAAAGGGCCCCTGGCTGTACCTTGGTCTCTGAGTGATGCTGTCATGCAGGAGTTGGAGCTCAAAGGGCTGGTTAGGAAAAGGGTTCTGCACGAGCATGTCACCATGGGCCAATGTGATCAGCCTTTTAATCTTGTGGCTTGATGGGGTTCCCTATTCGTTTAGAATAAAGTCCGGGTTAATTTGGAGAATGCAGAGGGCAGTGAGATAAGGAGAAGGGACCTGGAATGCTTTCTTTCACTCTTATCCCCTTCTCCTCAGAAACCCACCCACCCTGGATCACACCCTACTACCTTGTCAGTGAGGGGCTGGGTTGTGAGTATATACTTGGCTGAGCATAGGAGCAGGGAGCCCGTGACAGGAAGGGTGGTTGGACCTCAAAAGGAGAGCACCTAGGAGCTGGAAGCACTAGACAAGGTAGCTGCTCCTTCCATCTCGCCCTCTCAAGCTTTGACATGTCTTGTCCCAGCTTCCCTTTGCCTGTCTGCTTTGCCCTTCTGACCATAAGTCATCTCTAGAGTGAAAGTTTCCTTAATCTCCCAGTGAACTCTTAAAGCTGCCAGATGGATCTTAATTTGAGTGATCTAAGAGATTGGTTCTCTCCCCTTTCCGCTGCCATGGCTTACCAGCCTTAGAACCCATAGGCTCTCAGAATATAAGAAAAAAATATTTTAGAGTAAATTAGGGTTTGCATTTTAGAGAGCTAGTAACTTACCAAGTTATGTCTTAGAGCAGGCTTGTCCCACCTGTGGCCCAATGGGCCTCATGCGGCCCAGGACGGCTTTGGAATTGGCCCAACACAAATTCATAAACTTTCTTAAAACATTATGAGATTATTTTGCAATTTTTTTTTTTTTAGCTCATCAGCTATCATTAGTGTTGGTGTATTTTATATGTGGAGCAAGACAGTTCTTCCAATGTGGCCCAAGGAAGCTAAAAGGTTGGACACCCTTAACTTAAAACATTGGTACAGAAACTGTATATAAAAAGTTACCTGTCTTGGAGCAAATGGCATTTGCCTCCAAGATATCACTGTTTCTCTTTTCTTTTATTTCTTTGATTGTATCTGTTATTCATGTTGCTTTTGCTCCTTTTCCGTAGCTACGGCTCTGTGGATTACTGAATACTGACTGCACAACTTACCTGGTAGTAGCTAGTTTCATGTTGTCATGTTCCCTGACTCTTTAGAGTCATCATTTGTCTTTCTCCTTAGGCATTTCCATAACTTAATATTTTAAAGTTTATTAATAGTCATGGGAATGCTTAAGTCATGCAAATATAGAAGAAAACATCTACTAAATTTAACAAGGACCCCAGAACATATTTGTACCAACCCTAGATTTCACTTCTCAGTTTGCAATAGGATGACCCAAAATTTGCATTGAAGTCCTTAAAACTGTTTATATCCTTATATGCAGTAATGATGTACAGTATATATCTATATGTGTATGTCTCTGTGTGTGTTTCCTTAAATCTGAAACCACAAAACCAAGTAAACTCTGCCTAGGAAGCTGTGAGGACAAGAGACCAGAAGGAAGTAAGCGGAAACATCTGGAGGGTCTTGTCACTGGTGGAAGATGCTAACTTGTGCTTCACTCAAAATAGGAGAGAAGAGACATGTACATGAATGAATGTCGTGCCCAGGAAAGGAGGTTAGAAGTCACCTTCACAGCCAGATGATGGGGCCTCTGAGTGCTGTGCCCTGTAATGGCCTGGCCACCTGTCCCCAGCCAGACCTTCGCCTGGCTGTGTCCTCGGTCATTCATATCTTCAATGCTACCTCAGGAGGCCCTTCTTGGTCTCCATAAGAAAGCTTTGCTCATCCCAGGCTCTGCTGCCAAGTGGATCATTTTTGCTCTTTGTTGTTTTCCTTCATGGTACCTGCATTATATTGAGCACTTATTTACTCTGTTCTCTTCACCCTGTTTCCCATTCTACAATGGAAAGAAGGGCTCTTGTCTTGAGCTTTCCTCTGGATCCCCAGCTCTGAGCACCAGGCCTGATCCATCTTGGGTGGCCGGTGGATGTTTGTAGAGTGAAGGAATGATACCACTGGTTATCTTACTTGTATGCGAATTCATTCAGCAGGTAGTGCATGGTCTACCCTGAGCCAGGTGCTACATTGAAGTCTGAGAATAGATGTGAACCTCAGTCCTTTACAAACTTCCCTTACATTAATAAGGATCCTTTTTATGTGCGTTGATACTTCATGATAGCTTTTCTAGGCAGGTAACATCATGCCATTGGGCACATGCGAAAACTGCATGAACATCAAGAGTAAAACTGATGCCCAGATATAACCAGCTACACAGGGGCAGAGCTGAGATGCAGGCCTGCATCTGTGTGTGACCCAAGGTGTATGTTCTCTCCTGTTGGCCACAACTCCTGAGGCAGCCTGGTTTCTGGAATTTCTGGCTGGCAGGAGGGGCTGGCCAAATGGCATGGGTAGAAAGAAGTGGCTGCATAATGTGTCTAACGGGTGCAAAGGATGTATATGATCTCATCAACCAGCGTGTGGTACAGGCCAAAGAAAACTAGTCCACTGAACCACTTGAAGTTTGAGTTGTCCTCTATGGAGTTGGTCTTCCTATGGAGAAATAAAAACACTTATCTGAAGGCTATACTGGTGTACTGGCTGTTGAGAGAAGAGGCTTCAGAAGCAGGAGCTCGAATACAGGTGCCTGGTGGGTGGATGTTTAGCGGAAAGGGACAGATGCAGGTCAGGAAAAGAGTGGGCTCTGGGTCTCAGGCTCATAGGGCCCCGGCCCCTCCAGGCTCTGTGATCATCTGTATTCACCCAAATAGGACACCTACCATGTGGGCCCCCCTGAGCGCCAGCACCGGGGCATGAAGAGAAGGGGCAGAGGCAGTGGGAGGTCCCTGGGAAGTGGGGCAAGCCTGTGTCAGGCTATGAGTGCTGGAAGGGTGGGTCTGGACATGCACTGCAAAGGGCCGGGGGTGCTGGGCTATGGTGATAGGATTTTGTGGTGTGAGCAGGTGTTTTGCTGGTGAGGATGGGATTGATGGACAGATTAGACTTGTTACAAAAGTTAATGGAGAAGGAAGGAGAAGGCAGGGCTGTGACTTGGGGACAGCTGCATCTTCCGTGAAAGGCACGTGAAGGTGGCCCCAGCATCAGGAGAATGAGCTGTGGTAACTGCTCACATAGTCCCAGGGCTCAGCCGTAGTTCAGCAGAGGTCGGCTTTCCTCCCCTTCTATGCCTGCTCTCCTTGATAGCCCAGCAGTGCTCCTCCAGCCCAGCAGTGCTCCCCCAGCCTCATGGAAGTACCTGGCATCCCAGATGACCCTACCTTCATGGTGCCCACAGTCCAGAGTGATAGATAGTGCCCCCGCTCCCCAGTGAGGGAGACCTTGAGAAGTGGAGAGGATGCCCCGGCTGGGGAGGCCGGGAAAACATGAAGTACATGGAGGGGTGAAGGGGTGGGCTATGGCAGGAGCACAGGTGGGCACTGTGTACTTGGCATGCTTGAGCAGACCATGTGTGAATGAGTATTGGGGTTGGCTGGAGGCTGGGCATCTATTATGCCTGTCCATAATTCTCAGCCTTCCTGACTAGGGGCAGGGCTACAAAGACCATGAGGTGAGACAGGTGAGGAGATGGCTGCAGGAACAGCCCCTGGGCAACCTGGGGTGGGCAGTAGGTTGGGCTGGAAGCCACCAGAGAGGTTACACCTGGAAGGGACTGGCATTGTAGGTAGAAACCCAGGAGGCTGCTGGCCACACCCATGGGCTATGTGCTGAGAACAGACTTGCACTCAGGTGTGTGGCAGCCTGCCGCCATGACGGTGAGTAGGTGCAGGCTGGTGTGTGGAGGCAGCTGTGGGAGGGTTCAGGGGAAGAGCAGGATGTGCTCTCTCTCCTATCAGTGATGTGCTGTCCTTGTGTTCCCTCAAAAGGTATGACCCACGGCACAACCGCTGGTTCCAGATCCAGTCCCTTCAGCAGGACCACGCCGACCTGTGTGTGTGTGTGGTGGGCGGGTACATCTACGCAGTGGCGGGCCGCGACTATCACAATGACCTAAATACGGTGGAGCGCTACGACCCAGCCACCAACTCCTGGGCCTATGTGGCCCCACTGAAGAGGGAGGTAAGAAAGCCCCTCTGAGAGGGGTCTTCTTCAACCCCCTTTCCTTCCCGGGGATTTGTGAGTGAGCAGAAGGCTAGGCCAAGGAACCAGGCCCAGTAAGCAGAGCTTGCATCCCTCTAAAGACCATGCACTGAGAGTGGGTGGGGGCCCTTGGTCCTCCAGCTGCCTGGGAGAGCCTCAACAAGCACCCAGACCCCATTTTCCAGAATTTCATTCTCCTGGTCTTGCCATCTTGGCCCCAGGAAGCTGCTTTAACCCTGAAGTTTGAATCAACAGAAAGCTTCCCCTCATCTGTCTCAACTTAGCATAGCTGAGATGAGCTAGGATGTGTCCAAAGATGTTAACAGGAAAGATGAGGGCTCAGAAGCAGCAGACAGGACCCTTGGAGGGTGAGGTCTTCAAAATGCCAAAAACACTTTAGATTATGTAGTTTTCATGGTTTTTTTTGTTTAAAAAATCATGTGCCTCCTGTATAGTACTTTGATTTGTTCCAAAATAAACATGTTTAAAATTATGTTCATTGTGCAGAGGCAATGCTTTAGAGAGGCACCTCTTTTTTGTCCTGTGGTTTTAGGGTACTTGGACTCTGGCCCCCAAACCAGGCACGAGATTCCCAGGGCAAGAAGGAGGGAGGGGTTGGGAGGGGGCACCAGATATATGGTGATGGAGAGAGAGCTGGTTCTGAGTGGTGAGCATGTAATGCAATACATAGACGATGTAATGTAGAGTTGTACACCTGGAAACTATGTAATTGTTACCAACCAGTGTCACCCCAATAAATTTAACAATAAAAAATAACTTGAAAAAAGGGAATCATTATATTAAAACAAAACAAACGAGAAAAAGAGGTAGTGGATGGCAGGGGAGGCGTGTGCTGGGGGGCCCTGCTGTAGGCTCCACTGCACTAGCTACGGGACCTTGGCAGGACCGCCTCACCTCCCCTCTTTCTCTCTCACTCTGCCTTAGTCCCCCGGGGCCTTAGACTTTGACCTCGGGGGCTAGGCTTCCCTGATGGGTCCTGCTCCTCTCCAAGGCCAGGGTCTCCCACCATAGTTTCTCGTAAACGGGAAAAGCTGGCCTGTTCCTTGCTCCTCAGCTTCTTTGGGCAAGGAAGCCCCTCTGGATGGATACTCCCTACTCCCATCCTGGGGAAAGGAGATTTTGCACAGGAAGGCTGAAGGGTCCTTGAGATCCAGTGAATGAGAATGAATGCCTGGATTTAGTCCTGAAAGGGTGTGAGGGGTGAAAGGGAGTGAAAGGATCTTCTGGGTACCAGGGGGATAGAGCTCAAGGGGTGTCTGGAAAGCCGCAGTTCCCCACTATGGCCACAGAGGGGCAGCCTCGGCCTTCACCCAGTTTCTCCTTGATTGCCAATATTCCTTCCTTCATACATTTATTCATTCAGCAACTATTTATTACGTACCCTATATCATGACCTGGGGGTGCAGTGGTGACAAGAAATGACAAAGGTTCCCCCATGATGTTTACATCCTCGCAGGAAAGACCACTCTTAACCACTAAACATATCAGTAGAGTAATTGCCAACTGTGGTAATTGCGATAAAGGAAATTAAGAGGGATTGAACTAAACAGTGCCCAGGGAGGGGGCTCTGGCAAGATGAATCTAGATGGACTCATTTAGAGAAGATCCATATGAGGAAATATCAAACCTGGGTCTAAAGGAAGACAGGCAGCCCTTTGGAAAGAGGAAGGGCCTTTTAGACCAGGAAGGGACTTCACAGTTTATTCTGAGAAAGGGGAAGTATGGGGAGTGCTTGTGAGAAGAAGAGGGAGCAGGAGCAAGGACAGCAGTTCCCAGGTCATGTGTAGTCCAGGCAGAGGCGGTGGGGCTCATGCTAGGGAGGCTGTGGGGGAAGGAAGGAGACGGCTTCAAAGTGTAGTTTGCAGGTAAACTCACCAGACTGTTGAAAACAAATTAACAACACACTTCCAAATAATCCATAAGTCAAAGAGGAGTATTAAAAATACCTTGAACTGAATGAAAATGAAAAGATAACCTGTGAAAATTTATGGTACCTGGCTAAAGTTGTGCTACCAGGAAATTTTGTAGCACTAAAAGCATACGTTAGAGAGGGGAAATTACCTAGAAAAAGAGGAGCAAAATATACCCAAATTAAACAGAAGAAATATTAAAAGTAAGAGCAGAAATCAATGAAATTAAGAGCAGATAAATAATGGAGAAAAATCAATCCAAGAACTGGTTCTTTCACAAGATCAATAAAATTAAACTTCTAGCAAGACTGACAAAAGAAATAGACAATGTAAAGTATCAAGAATGAAATAAGGAAGATGCCAGGATAGCTCAGCGGGTTGAGCGCTCATCTAGCAGCCCCAGTGTCCGAGAATCAAGTCCTGGCCCCAGCCCTTGCTGACCCATATGCTGAACTGGGGTGTGCCTTCCATGTGGGAGGCCCCTGGCCCAGTTCCTTTTCTGCGCAGCCCCCACCCACCTGTGTGGAATGAAACCATGTTGAAAAACTAAGGACATGCAACTATGGAGACTGCTCTGGGCCCTCCCCCTTCTGTCTCTCTCTGTCTCTGTCAAAAACAATAAAATCTTTTTAAAAAAGAAAAGTTGGGGAAGCCAGGATGGCTCGGTGGGTTGGGCGCTCACTTTGCAGCGCCGGGGACCGGGGATCGAGTCCCGGCCCCGGCCCGTGCGGACCCATGTGCTGAACTGGGGAGCTCCCCCAGTTCGGTTCTCTCTCTGTCTCTGTATCTCTCTCTCTCTCTCTCTCTCTCTCTCTCTCTCTCTCTCTCTCTCTCTCTCAAAAATAAATAAATAAAATTTAAAAAAATAAGAAAAGTTAACACCAATTCTACATGATTTCCCCCCAGAAAATAGAGAAGAGAATACATCCCAATTCATCTTATGAAGTTAATATTACCATTAGAGAAATGCAGGTTAAAGCCACAGTGAGAAACCACCTCAAAATGGCTAAAATAAAAAATAGTGATAACACCAATACTACATGTGGGGCTCCTCTACTGAAAAAAAGCACACCGTGCCCTGCCTTGGGGCTTACGGGCATAGCAGGAGGACCTCGTTACAGGGTAAATGTGAGTGAGTAGGTTTGAGATGGGAAGTCTTTGAGGCAGAAGGACCAACCAGCGTGAGAGGTGCCTGTGGCAGGGGCTGGCTGGGCAGCAAGGTGGTTTCCACCAGGGTGCAATGGAAAGCATATGTAAGGTTGAGGACCAAAATCAAAAGCAAGGTGGTGTATTTACTTCCTCCACGCAAACCTATAACTAAAGATACCGTAGTTCTTGGTGTTTGATTTTGCATCTCACTTTTTTTTCCTCATCATACCAGATGTTATTTGCCAACAAATATTTTGAAATTGGGGTCAGCAGATCTGGAGGATTGGCTGGCCATTGGGAATAGGGGAGAGGTAGAGGTCACAGGGTGGGTCAGAGGTTCCAGTTGTGATGTCTCTTCTCCTGTGTCTCTCTGAAAAGGATGCTTTGATATTCTTTGAGATGCCCCATGTGGATTTCCCCTTTAGAGGCCAGGGAAAGGCAGATTCATTATTCCTCTGTGGAAGTTCAGAGTCATCTCTGGGTCTGTAGAAGCCTTTCCCATTAGGAACAGGTCAGGAGTGGATGACTAGATACTACTTCCAGCAAAAATCCAGGGAGCAGCCTCATTAGAATGTGAGGAGGAAGTTGGTGAAGCCACGAGGTGTTGGGCAGTTGTGGGGTATGAGTGGCCTTGGTGAGGGTTTCTGGCTGCCCTCCTTCACTGTCCTCTTGTCCCTATTCTGTTGATGTCCTGTGCAGGTGTATGCCCATGCGGGTGCTACGCTAGAGGGGAAGATGTACATTACCTGTGGCCGCAGAGGGGAGGACTACCTAAAGGAGACACACTGCTATGACCCAGACAGCAACACCTGGCACACTCTGGCCGATGGGCCCGTGCGGCGAGCCTGGCATGGCATGGCCACCCTCCTGGACAAGCTGTATGTGATCGGGGGCAGCAACAACGATGCTGGCTACAGGAGGGATGTGCACCAGGTGAGAGGGGCCGTGTTCCCGTCCCTTCCAGATCTTATGGATGAAAATTTAATTGCAATGTGTGCCCTTTTAGAACACCTTTTATTTTTTTAGAGCAGTTTTAGGCTCACAGCAAAATTGAACAGAAAGTACCAAGATTTTCCATATTCCCCCATCCCCACACACCCACACATGTGTAGCCTCCCCCACTGTCAACATCCCCCACCAAGTGGGACCTTCGTTACAATTGATGAACCTACAATAACACATCATTATCACCCAGAGTCCATAATGTATCTCAGGGTTTACTCTTGGTAGAGCACATTGTATGGATTTAGACAGTATTTTCACCATTGTAGTATCATACAGAATAGTTTCACTTGTTTTTATTATTAAAATCTTTAATTATAAAGTTAATATAACCACATCGCAAAACTTTAAATTGGGGAGAAAGATGAGGAAAACACTCATGATCCAGCTCTCTGTCACTGTTTTTCAGTCCTTCTACCTATGCGTGGTTTTTCACCTAATAGCAATTAAAGAGCAACCCATTCTGCTTCTGATTGGAGTTTGTCCTGAGTGTTTTCCTGTTAACATTGCCAAACTGCTTTTCTGGCTTAGCAGACAAGTGTGAAGCGGTATAGCTTCACTACATCTTCACCAGCATCGAGTTTTTCTTTCCCCAATGGCTGCTAGTTAACAGTGTACAATTCGTCCCTGACCATTTATTTTGCATCTTGGGTTACTACTAGCAGGGTGAGCATTTTCCCATGTATGTATTTACTATTTGGGGTAATTTTGAAGACAAGAACATTGATGGTCATCATTAGTTAGCAAGCATCTATTTCCCTTTGGTGTGGGCTCCTATGGGGAAGGTAAAGATGTTATGTGAGGTCTGTGTCCTCAGTCAGCTTCAGTCTCATGGAGGAGACAGAAAATAGGACCCACAGACCATGGAAAGGAGCAGCATACTAACTGGAAGACGCCCACACGCCTGCAGGCCACAGGCTAGCTGAGAGTCCTAGAAATGGGACAGAGCTTCAGCCTGGCCTGTGGACAGGATGCTTTGATGCTGGCCCTGAGCCCTTGCTTCAGAGGGCAGAGCTTGCCCAAAGCCCCACCGTGTCCCACAGCTTTGGTGTGAATCCAGGGCCGGGGGCTTACTCCAGCCTTGACTTTGCAGGTTGCCTGTTATAGCTGCACTTCGGGACAGTGGTCATCAGTCTGTCCGCTTCCGGCGGGGCATGGTGAGCCTGGCATTGCCGTTCTGGACCACCGGATCTATGTGCTGGGCGGCCGCTCACACAACCGTGGCAGCCGCACTGGATACGTGCACATCTATGACGTGGAAAAAGACTGCTGGGAGGAGGGACCCCAGCTGGACAACTCCATCTCAGGCCTGGCAGCCTGCGTGCTCACCCTGCCCCGCTCCCTGCTCCTCGAGCCACACCGAGGGACCCCTGACCGCAGCCAGGCGGACCCAGACTTTGCCTCCGAGGTGATGAGTGTGTCTGACTGGGAAGAGTTTGACAACTCCAGTGAGGACTAGGGCTCTGGGGCTGGTGTCAGAAGGAAAGGGTGGTCAGAGTGCTGAGGGCAGCCCAGGCCAGAGCATTGTCCCCAGGGCACTGAGGCTGTTTCTCCCGCCCACCCCCCCATTCCGCCCCTCCACCCCTGCTAGCTGGCTCCTACCACCCTTCACAGCAGCCTATAGCAGATACTTGCTGTGCTCTGCAGATCTCTGGATATGGATCACTCTGCAGCGGGAAGTGCTCTGGAAGGTTCTGATCCTATGAAGGGATTTACCAGGCCCACTCCTCGGCTGGGACAGGGTGTGCTGTCACAGCTGTCTGGTCCCTGCTGGGCTATGAAGATGCCCTTCTCCAAAGGGATCTGGGGACTGGCACCCAGGCGAGGGGGTTGAGGCACTTTGAGCCCCCTTCCCTAGGCAGGAGGAGGTGGGGTGAGCCCCTCACCTACCCAGCAGACAAGACCTTGAGTGTTTATGAGCTTTCAAGGGCTGGAGAGGGGGCAGAAATGAATAAAGATGCCTGAGACTGGTTCTAGTGACAACATCCCTTATAGCTGAGCTTTTCTGACCCCATGTTGTTGATGAATGAAATAAATCATCTTACAAAAGATGTGAATTTTTCCTGTAGCCATAGCCTCACTTCCTTTCATAGCCTGTTCAGGGCTGCAGCACCAGGAAGCACGGGGTTTCTTTCATTCCAGAGTAAGAGCTGCCGGGGGCTCAGCTCTGCTGTGGGAGCCAAGGCCAGAGCTGCCGAGTGGCAGCGGGGGCCAAGAGCTTCCTTCAGACAGAAGAGCATTTACACCCCGCAGGCTAGAAGCGTATCACCTGGAAACCAATCCTAGTCTAGTGACAGATGGTCACTAGCCTGTTCAAGCACCTTCTGAACGCTTAACAATCCGGCTCCAAATAAAACCCAGCCTGAGGTCCAGGAAAGGGGCTGTGTCTGGGGAGGCAGGCCCAGTCACAACAGGTTCCTTCCCACTTCCTGGATCAGAATGTGATGTGGGAGGGGAAGCTGCGCTTCCTCCAGGCTCTCCAGGTACGTTCTTAGCACATTGGCTCAGCTGGCTGGTACAACAAATGGGATCTCTGGGACGTCTCAGGGCCACCAACTGCATCTCTGCACAGCTGATCTACCTGCAGATCTGTGACTTCCTAAGGCTCTGCCCTCTCCCAGTTGGCTGGGCAGAGCATGGGGATGACTGAGTCTTCTCTTTGTTCTCTGGTGCCTTGCCCAGAGCCTGCTGCAGCTAGCACCTTGTCATGGATGGGAGGAAAGCAGAGGGCGGTGTGTGCTAAATGATGGGAGTAAGGGGTGGGGAGAGGGGCAAATAATTGTTATGGGCTCTCCTTCCTGATACGATAAGGACTTTGGGGGATGGAGGTGAAGCCAGTGGGAATCACAGTCTGCTTCTCAGGGCTGTATGCACAACCTTCCTTGCTCTTCCTTGGGTCCTGGAATGTCCTGGGGAAACACCCCCATTCCTGAACCCCAATGTGAAATCATGCATTTGCACTTCAGGGTGGCAAGCCCAGTGTTGAGCCTGGTGAGTCACTTCCAATGGGCAGATAGCCACGTTCTCCAGTGTCATCTCCCCTGCTCCTAAGCGTGGGCTCAGTAGGGACCCAGCACTTCCTGCCTCTGATACCACCTTGCAGGCCAGAGGAGCAGTTACTGCAGACCCCAGAGGTTTCTGGAGGGTAGAGCACCAGAAATGTCCTCCCAACCCCCATAATCTTCAGTGTGTCCCAAGCTTGCTGGTGTTATCTCCCCACCCAGAGCCACCAAGGCACAGCCACAACTTTACAAGAGACCTGTGATCTGAAGAGCGTCTGCGATGCTCCTCATGAGAGCAGAGAGCCGTGGAAAGTATCCTGAGAGTGAGGCAGCAGCCTGGGCCTGCCAGTGCAGCCTCAGGGCCCAGCTAGGCATTTGTGATTATGCCTCCCATCACCGTCTGCCCCTGGGCCTTGCCAGTTTGCAGGTCCTGCATTCATGCCTTCACTTGGCTTGTTGCTCATCCCATTCTGCCTGCAAAGTCCTCACCCTTTGAAGCTGACCTTCTCTGTGAAGCCATCCTAGCCAGAACTGGCTCCTATGTTTGCCTGCGTGGTGGGCAGTCATTTATGGGTGCCCAAGGAACCCACAGCTTCTTCATCCTGGTATTCATCTGGCACCAGGCTGGAAGTATCAATGATCATTCACCCATACTCTCCTGAGAGTGATGTAGAGGCTGGAACAGACATGGGTCCCACCTTTAACAGATCTTGCTGTCAATTGTGAGGCCAGGGGGCTGTGGGTCAGAGTGAGACTGAGACTAGGCTGGGATGGTCCTAGTCCTGAAGGCAGTGAGGGACAGTCAGATGTAAGATTAGAAAGACTACTCTGGGTGAGTAGAGATCTGAGATATTTGGGAGTAGGGACATTGTCCACGTGGTACTCGTAGATAGAATTTGGGGGACAAGGAGCAGTTATGAGGCGAGGGGAAAGGAGGTGATAGAGTGCGTTGCCTGTTCTGAACTCAGTCCAGCTGGAGTGCGTGCTTCCATCCCTAGGATCTTTACCTCTGAAGCTGGGAGCTGGGAGGCCACAGCTGCTAGGCGGCCTCTGCTGGCCTCTGTCCATGGCAGCCAACAGGGGCCTCCATGGGAGTGGCCCGGGCACTCGGAGAGCACTGCTGAGGTCAGGGCCATGCCCAGGCGGAACTGCCCAGAAGTGGTTGGCCTGTTTACTTGTCCCCAAGAAGTGTTTGCATTCATGATGGCATGTCTACGACTTCCCTTTTTTGTCCACCCAACTGTTGCCTGCCTCTGCCCTCCCTCCTGCACCAGCATGCCTGAACGAGGGGCCCTAACTTCGGAAGTCCCCTATCCTGCTCCTTCATATTCCACCTTCCACCAGCCTGCCCTGGGCAGGCCCCTGGCCCAGCCAACCTGCTGCTGCTCATAGCCTTGGGCTTTTTTTTCAGCAGCCCTTGTGCCAAGTCTCCTCCTCCAGCCCTGCCTTCCACCCTGCTGGACCTCCACATTAACTGAGGAAGGATTCCACCCCACCCTCCTCCTCAGGGTATCTGCATTCAGCCTGCTTCCCAAGAGAAGGCATGTGCCCTCTCCCTACTCGGGCTCTCCCACCAACTTTCAAGTTCTCAAAAGACATGCTCATCTCTGCTGGGACCCGGCTGACCCCCTTATTCCACCTCCAGGCCTGCCCACCTTTCCTGTCTCATGGGCCCTGAGGTTGGGCCTGCCCTCCACACTCAGAACACCCTCTGCTTCCTCCTGACCCCCCCCCAATACCCTGTTCCTCTCAGTGTTGCTCCACTCCCCACTTCCCTGTGGTCCCTGCTCTGCTCTGTGCGGTTACCCCACCCCTCCCCTCCCCATGCAGGAGCTCCCAGGTCTCCAGCCCTGACTCCACCTTCTGGATTTTTCCCTCTAGTGCTCTAGCAGTCATTTCAAGCAGAATCCCTCTCCCAGGGTCCCAGATCCTTTTCACCCCAACAATGATTGTGGATCTCAATCCTGGAGCTCTCCTGCTGCCTCCCTCTCTGCCTTTATCCCCACATTCTATGGGAGCCCGTGGCTGAGCCATTCTACCTACTAGACATCAATCCATCCCTGCTCAGATACCCTTCGGCCAGGCCTCTAGTCCAGACCAATTATATCCACAGGCCTCAAGCATCCTGTTGGGTCCCTGCAAGCTTTGACTGCAGAGTGCGCCGGAGGAGCTGAGCGCCCAGCGGGCACTACAGGGCTTTGCGGAGTGGGTGGGGGTGGGGCGCAGAGGCAGACTTCTGCCCGTGACCAGGGTCGTCTGCCGGCTGTCCAATCCTAGCCAATTCCAAGGTGCTTAGGGACCAGGGGGACTTTGGTGTGTAGCACCCGTGTCCCCCAGCCCCTTCCCGCCCGTGGCCTGGCCCCCCGCTGTAAGCGCGCAGGGGGAGGCTTCTCAAGAAGGTGGGTGTCTGGGGAAGGGACAGGCCCAGGGACCCAAGATTCCTCGGGCGGTCACCCGCGGTTCCTCCCTCCCCCAACACTCGGCGGGCACCTTCCGAGTTGGCCCCCAAGTTTGAGAACGGCCGCGTGGGGGCGGGGGCCGCGTTGAGGGGCGGTGGCGCGGCCGGAGGGTGGGGTCTGGCGCGTGGGGCGGGCGCTGCCGCCTGGCCGGCCGCGGCTGGCCCGGGATCAGGGAGCCGATGTGGAATTTCCTGCCCGGCCCGGCGCCCCTCCTGCCGCCCCCCGCCCGGCCGCGCACTCCGCTTCCGGCCGCTCTCGCTGCGGCCGCACCCGCGCCCGCCCCGCGCCTGCCCCGCGCCGCATGGAGGGCGCAGGGCCCCGGGGGGCCGGGCCGGCGCGGCGCCGGGTAGCCGGGGGGCCGCCGCCGCCGCTGCCGCCGCTGCTGCTGCTGCTGCTCTGGCTGCTGCCCGGCCCCACGGCGCCCCAGGAGCTGAACCCGCGCGGCCGCAACGTTTGCCGTGCGCCCGGGTAGGAGCCCGGCCTGGCTGGGGGCGGGGGCCGAGGGGGACGCGCGGAGGCGGGGGGATAGGGGCGTCTGGCGTTGCGGGGGTGGCACCCGGGACCTCCCTGCATCATGCGTGCGGGCCCTGCAGCCACCCTCCCCGACGCCTGCTCCGCTCCAGGCCGAGCCCGGGCGCTGGCCACTACGGAGCATCTGAGGGTACCCCGAGAAGTCGGATGAGGGAACAGAGTGCAGTGGACGCGGGCGGGGCGGCACTCGGTGTACGAGAGTTCAGACCTAGAAAAAGGGGCCCCTGGGCAGGTTGTGAGGGCCGAAGGGAGAAGTTGGGTAACGGAATTCCAAGCAGACGGAATGGCATGTGCAAAGGCCCGGGGCACAAGTGCGACTGCAGCCGAGAGGGAGATGGAGCTTCGCTCCCGAGAGCAAGGACGGATTTGTGTCTTAGAGCGAATGCGGGTGGGACACTGGTGGTGAAAGGGGTGGGCACCGAGGAGCCTGTAGTCAGAGTGGACCAGAAGCGGGGATTGAAAGGACAATGACCGTGCACCGGGGTCGGGAGGTTGTAGGACTCCCGGGTGGGGATACTGGGGCGCCACGAGGAGACGGGCGGGGAAGCCAGTGTAGGACAGGCAGGGGACAGACCCTGCCGAGGGCGGGGGTGCCCGGGGCCTTGCGTGGTGGGCGAAGATCAGAGGGCACGGGGGCCGGAGAGCCTGATCCGCCAGCCAGGAGCCAGGGCGAAGCCTAGGGCACCTGGGCGCGGGGGTTAAGGAGCCGGCGTGTGGGGGTGCCTTGGCACGTGTTGGGAGGCGCCGCACGGGCGGGAAGCCGGAGAGGCGACCGCGGGGCTTCGCGCTGGGTCCCGTCGGGGCTGCGTGGGCCACGGCCTGGGAGGCCGCGTCCGGGGGCTCGGCGGTCGCGGCAGACAAGGGGCTGCGAGGCGGCCGCGCAGCGCGGGGTTTCCGAGCTCTGATCTCGAGGCGCGCAGACCCCTCCCCGCCTCGAGCCCCGCCTCCGGGGCGGGGGCCGGCCTGGCCCGCCATCTGCTTCGCATCGACGCCGCCGCCTCCCGGGCCTCCCGGGCCTCCCCGGCCCCAGGAATGCAGCGGCGGCGGGCGGGGCCGTGCCTGGAGAAGGGGAGGGCGCTGCGGATGCCAGCCCCTCGCTGGCTGCCTACGCCGCCCTGCGCACTGTGGTCGGTGCTGGGGGATCCGCGGGCAGGCTCCGGCGGTTGGGAGCCTGAACCCTTTGCTCCCGTTCCTCCTTGCCTAGAGACCTCCTCATGAGCCGGCCTTTTACAGTAGCCAGGAGCCCGGGTTTGGGTTCCGGACCCTGGTGCTACCTCTCCTCACCTGTGCTGCACTGGGCAAACCGCTTAACTTCTCTGGGCCTGTCTCTGCCTCTGTCAAATGGTGATGGTCTCCACCTCATGGAGTAGAGGTGGGATGACTGCGATCTTGTGTGCAGCTAGCTAATGGGAAGGACAGCCACCCTGGGCACTACCCACGTGAGGTCTGGCCCATCTCTTTCACGCTCCCACCGGCAGTTCTCTTTCCCCAGAGGCAGGAAGACCAGGGGAAGGGAGCAAACACTGAGCCAGTGAAATCCCATGCACCTTGTGTATGCCAGGCCTGTGGCTGGTGCAGGGAGACAAACGCCCCTGTCCCCGAGGGGGAGGAGACTTACAGCAAGTCATCTGATATCTAGCAAGTGCTGGGGAGGAGGTGTTCAGTTGGGGGAGTGCTGTATCCTTTAGGGTGATCAGGGAGACACACTAAGAGGTGATGAGTGGGCAGAGGCCCACAGAAGAGGAAGCAGAACCCTGCGGTGTCTTTGGCCAGGCCCTGAGTGCAGAGGACCTGCTGAGAGCACAGGAAGGACCATGGGCATTAGGCAGAGCCCAGGAGGGGGTTGGAGGAGGAGAGGCTAGAG
Organism: Craseonycteris thonglongyai; assembly: GCA_004027555.1. Lineage (NCBI taxonomy): Eukaryota > Metazoa > Chordata > Mammalia > Chiroptera > Craseonycteridae > Craseonycteris > Craseonycteris thonglongyai. The sequence continues at coordinate 23,801 of PVKE010000761.1, read as the reverse complement.
TGAGGGCGGGTTGACCACAGGGGTGTCTGTCCAGTGCTCTGAGGACTTGGGCTTTTTGTCTGAGAACCGTGGGAACCCCTGGGGGCTTTGCACAGAGGAGGGACAGGATCTAACCAGGGTTGGCTGCCCGGTGGCAGGGGAACTAGAGGCAGGAGGGTAGAAGATGAGGCCAGTTAGGGCATCAGGAGAGCCAGGGTGGCTCTCACAGGGCTAGGGCAGGGCAGGGAGAGAAGTGGCCTGTCCCATCCTAGATCTAGTTTGGGAGGTAGAGCCATGGATATGGTGTGTGCTGTGAGAACGTGGAGTCAGGGACACCTCTGGGGATTCAACCTCCCAGCCTGGAAGGAGAGGGCTTTCCTGAGATGGGGAGAGGTTAGGCATTCAGTATTGGAAGGAGGGAACCCCTGGAGGACTTCCTAGGCATTATCAGTGTCTTGAAGGGACCCAACGAGCTTGAGGGAACTATTTCGGACAGAGGAGAGGAGAAAGCCGAGAACGGGGTGGAGGTGGGGCAGAAACTATAGGAGGCATGTCCAAGGGGGCAGAGGAGAGCTGAGCAGGTATGGGCACCCAGGTAGCATGGCAGGCTGAGGACCCTCCTGGCTGGATTAGGAAAAGAATGGGGTCAGATACTGGCACAATGAGAAGCGGTGTTCTCAGGGGTTTTGCTGAGTGGCGTGGTCAGGTTTAAGATCACAATTTAGGTTTAAATCACTGCGGCTTTGTTTGGAATAACAGTAACATTTGGAGGGGGCCGCCTGCAGCCTGGCCTGCTTGCCAAAGCACCTGGATCCAGCCAGGATCCCTCGGGTCTTGCTGACTTGTGTGCGGGAACTGCCCCTGCACAGGCCATCTTTCTCCTCATCTCACTTTCTTGAGATCTTGAGAGAGTGAGCTTTCCACTGCAGCCTTGTCTTTGCCAGCCCTTCCCAAGAGGAAAGACGGCTGTACCACAGGCTCATCCCCCTGTTCTTAGTGGAGCTCCATCCTGCTGGGGTGATGCTGGGGGCTGGTCATGCTGGGGGGACCAGGGGAACGCAGGGGCTTCCTGCAGCCTGCCCAACCTGGGCTGGAGAGTGGACTACAGCCTTCACTGAGCTCTTAGTTTGTGCCAAACGCTTGGCACATCTTGGCTTTCTTACTCCTCCTGCCAAACCCACGGGCCCTATGCTCTAGATAAGGACCCTGAAGCTCAGAGAGGTTAAATTCTGCGCCCAAGTTTACATATTCCACAAGTGGCAGGCTCGGGCATCAAATCCAGCTTATTGGGACCACAGAGCCATGTGGCCAAGGCAGAAGGTGGTTAGTGCTTCTAGGGCCATCAGGAGTACACCTGCCTGCAGAGCATTCCCTCCCAGAGACATGGGTTCAAAACTAACAGAAGATGCAGGAGGGTGATGGGCCCGCAGACTCGGGTCTACCTGCAGATCTGAGCACCAGGAACCCTGGGGCAGGGCTGGGTAGGTGCAGACAATGGGAGAAGCCAGGCCTGCTCTGTGCTCCTGTGTCATGTTTCCATTTCTATGGAAAATAAGCTGGACGGCCTCCCTTTGGTTTGGGATTTTATGTTCCCCAGGTCCCACACCTTAGGCCTAAGGAGAATCAAGTCCTTTCAGTGGGGTGGGTGGGTGGGTGGGTGGTGCCTGGGGTCCCATCCAGGGTGTACTGATGTCCTCAAGCTGGGGAATAGTTGGAGGCGACTTCTAAGGGCTGTGATGCGGGGCAGCTGCAGCCTGGCCCACTGCCAGGGCCCTGATGCCCCCTTCCAACCTCCTCCCACCACCACATCCCAGTTTTAGATTCAAATCCTTCTGAAGAAACACATTCCATCTCTCTAAAGTGTGAATGGCTACTAGGTGCCTTTAGGATTTGGACAAAGTTCTTCTAGGTCTGATGGAACCCTATGAACTTGCAGCCTGGGTGTCTGTTCCTTCTCAGCCTCCTTTGCCCAACCCCCTACCCCCAAATGTGGGCACATCTCATCTCAACTCTTGTGCACCTCTGCAGTGCTTATGGCTTCTTCACTTGGGCAGGGTCTCCAAACCTTGGTGCCCACATACCCCATCAGCCCAGGGTTTTGGAGGCTATACTACCCCAAAATGTGAGTAATAAATTATTTACCTCCTACTGAGGTAGCATCATGTATCTTATAAAGCCAAATAAAATTAAACAAGATTTTTAAAATGTGTAAGTAGATGCTCTAACATCTCCTTCCTCTACCCCAAGTCTTGCTCTAGCACTCTGGGGTCCTCACAGGGGTCCTTTACCTTCCTCACTCCCATGGAGGAGTCTCCAGGTGTGCCCCTCCACTGAGTGGACGCCTCACAGTGTCCATACCCACCTCGCCCAGAGGCTGCACATCTGCCTTGGAACTTAGCCCCAATTCTGCATCTGGGTTTCTGTCCGACCCAGCCAGTCCAGGTGCCGCCCAGGTCACGCCACATCTGGAACCCTGACGCCCACCTGACCGGAGCCCCTACCCCAGGGATGCCACATTGAGCAGGTCCAGGACCCTCCGTGCCGCCCCTCCTGGCACATGTGGGGGGCTCTTCTCCAGCCTACTGGATGGAGGAGGAGGGCACAGAGGAGTGAGGTGGGATGGGGGGAGTGGGGAGACCCTTTGTAGAGGGGACTGGGAAATTCTTGGAATTTAGGTCTGTGGGTGGTCTGCCCTCTGCCACCTCCCAGCATCCGATCCCTGGGGACCAAATTGGTGTCTTTCTTATTTGCTGGGATTCTCCCAAGCCTAGAACCTACAACAGTACCTGGCACACAGCAGGGCCTCAAAAACCACCTCCCCAGGGCAGAGTGAAAGTTGCTGGGGCGCCCATGGAGGACAGGATTGGGGCTCAGGTGCCTTCTCTCTGCCTTCAGCTCCCAGGAGCCCACGTGCTGCACCGGCTGGAGGCAGCAGGGGGACGAGTGTGGGATCGGTGAGTGGCACATCCTGGGGACCTGGGCAGTGGGTGGGGGCTGGACACACAGCAACTTGGGCCCCTCTTATCTGCAGCTGTGTGCGAAGGCAACTCCACGTGCTCGGAGAACGAGGTGTGCGTGCGGCCGGGAGAGTGCCGCTGCCGCCATGGCTACTTCGGTGCCAACTGCGACACCAGTGAGCGCGGATCCCAGTGGGCACTGGGCAGTGGGGCAGGAGCCTGTAGAGACGGGCGGGGCCTGTGAGTGGGGCGGGGTCTGCTCGGAGAACTGGATACCGCATGGGGGCGGGTCCTCAGGCGGGGTTGCAAAAAGGAGACAGGTTCAGCATGGGTCCCGGCTCCCTCCCTCTCTGCTCGCCCCTGCAGAGTGTCCGCGCCAGTTCTGGGGCCCCGACTGCAAGGAGTTGTGTATCTGCCACCCGCACGGGCAGTGCGAGGACGTGACAGGCCAGTGTACGTGTCACGCGCGGCGCTGGGGAGCACGCTGTGAGCATGCGTGCCAGTGCCAGCACGGCTCGTGCCACCCACGGAGCGGCGCGTGTCGCTGTGAGCCTGGCTGGTGGGGCCCTCAGTGCGCCAGCGCGTGCTACTGCAGCGCCACCTCGCGCTGCGACCCACAGACGGGCGCGTGCCTGTGCCACGCAGGCTGGTGGGGCCGCAGCTGCAATAACCAGTGCGCCTGCAACGCGTCGCCGTGCGAGCAACAGAGCGGCCGCTGCCAGTGCCGTGAACGCACGTTCGGCGCGCGCTGCGAGCGCTACTGCCAGTGCTTCCGCGGCCGCTGCCACCCTGTGGACGGCACGTGCGCCTGCGAGCCGGGCTACCGCGGCAAGTACTGCCGGGAGCCCTGTCCTGCGGGTTTCTACGGCCTGGGCTGCCGTCGCCGGTAAGTGTGGGGTCCCGGCTCGGCAGGGGGAGATGGAGGGAGGGTGGGCCGCCTAAGGTGGCTGCGGTGCTGCTCCCAGACCCGCTAGCCTCTGGCCCCTTCTCCAGATGCGGCCAGTGCAAGGGCCAGCAGCCATGCACGGTGGCCGAGGGTCGCTGCCTGACCTGTGAGCCTGGCTGGAACGGCACTAAGTGTGACCAGCCGTGCGCCACTGGCTTCTACGGAGAGGGCTGCAGCCACCGCTGTCCGCCCTGTCGCGACGGGCACGCCTGCAACCACGTCACCGGCAAGTGCACGCGCTGCAACGCGGGCTGGATAGGCGACCGGTGAGCAGCCTGTGCCGGGATCGGCCCGGGCCCTCCCTGCCTCCCCCAGTGCCCTCCACGGAGGGCACTATGGGCTTTGGGTTCGTGGGCATCCATTTCCGCTGACTCGCCCTCGTTGCGTTTCGAGGTGCGAGACCAAGTGCAGCAATGGCACTTACGGCGAGGACTGCGCATTCGTGTGCGCCGACTGCGGCAGCGGCCACTGCGACTTCCAGTCGGGGCGTTGCCTGTGCAGACCCGGCGTCCACGGGCCCCAGTGAGTTCCCGGGGGGACCTAAAGGGGTTGGGGGTGCCCAACACGGCTCCAACCAGACCCCAGGTACGGCTATACTGGCCAACAAGATGGGACCCAGGCTTGGCCCTCCAGCCTTGGCCTCTTACCTCAGGGAGCGACAACAGGCTCTTTGGGGCAGTTTCCTGCCTTGGTATGGAGCTGGGACTCTGAACGGGATGACAACCAGTTCAGGCAGTGTTCAGTGAGCTTCTAAGGGCTGCAGGGCTGAAGTGACCCCGAGCTAGTATAGAGCAAGCAGGGACTTCCACTTATACAAGGGTCTGTCTGGTCTGGCAGTCCCTCTTCCCACCCACACAAGAGTCAGCTCCAGAAATGGGCACTGTGCCCCGGTGACTATGGCCGGTCCCCTAGGCCCCGTCCAGCTCGTGTGCACCATTCATTTCCTAAACACGGATCACCCATGGTTTCCCCGGAGATGAGGGTGGGCATCAGTTCCCAGGGCATGGGACCCGGACTGGCTGGCGGCGGAGGCGGAGGCGAGGGTGGGGAGCATCACTGAGGGTCGCTGTGGTCCTCCCTGACCCTGTGCCTCCCGCAGTTGTAACCTCACGTGCCCGCCGGGGCTCCACGGCGTGGACTGCGCACAGCCCTGCAGTTGCCACGAAGACTCTTGCGACCCGGTCACCGGTGCTTGCCGCCTGGGTGAGTGGGGGGAGGGGGCGTCCCACTGTGGAGTAGGCCGGGGTCCCAGCACCGGTGCTGACCCTATGCCCCCCACAGAGACCAACCAGCGCAAGGGCGTGATGGGCGCGGGCGCACTGCTCGCCCTGCTCCTTGGTCTGCTTCTCTCGCTGCTCGGCTGCTGCTGCGCCTGCCGCGGCAAGGACCCCGCGCGCCGGTGAGGCCCGACGCGGTCCCCATCTCTCCAGGGGTCAGGCCGAACCCTGTGGGTGGCGCTGCGGGCCCCGCCCCCTTCCCCAGCCCGGATCCTGGCCCCGCCCCTGGGGCGTGGCCCTGTCCTCTTTAGCTCAGGCCCCTCCGTCCGGGGCCCCACCCCGTCCCCGCCCCTTTACTCAGGCCCCGCCCCCGCAGGGAGCTCTCTCTTGGGAGAAAGAAGGGACCGCAACGACTGTGCGGGCGCTTCAGCCGCATCGGCATGAAGCTGCCTCGGATCCCACTCCGCAGACAGAAGCTGCCCAAGGTCGTAGGTAAGCGTGCTGGCACGAGGCTTCTGGAGAAACACTTTCTGACGCCTCTGGGTGTTGGGTCGGTGTGAGAAATGCAGGGTCTTAAGTGTTGATGTGAGTGGGCATGGGAGGTGCGACCAGAGGGAAGGAGAGGTTGATGACTCGGGTGAGCCCCGGGAGGAAGGTGGGAGGCCTAGGTGTGCAGGCAGGTGTCCGGGCATGTGGGGGAGGCCTTGGGCCCTGTCTCTGTGAATGTGATTGCATCTGGGGTGCTGAAGGATGTGTGGACATCTGGTTTGTGCAGCCCCTGCCCCTGAAGTCTGTAGGAGTACCATCCAAGGCCTAGTGTCCTGACCTGGGAGCTGCAGGTGAACTATGGGATACCTACAGGGAATTGGTGGCACAAGGAAAAGACCCACCCCCAGAGTCTCCCTGCAGTGTTCTGGGTCCTTCTTGAAAAGTGTCAAAGTGGTCCCTTGGTCCCCCACTCTATGTCAGGAGCCTGAGTGGGGGTGGGGAGTGCTGCTTCTCTCCATCTGACACATACCAGAGGTGGACTCTCTCTCCCTCTTTCCCACTTGTTTCCAAAGATGAGAGGGAGGGAGAGACTTCTCGTAGGTAAAGATGGGGATTGTTGTAAAGCCCCTTGGTCCACCCAGCACAGTGGGGTCTTTGGACATACGTGTAGGGGCTAGACCCCACATCTCATCTGTGAAATGGAGAGCAGGCCAACCAGCCTCTGCGAGTCCTCCATGGTGGGGGTCTGTGTCTGTGGAGGCCAGGCCTGGGGGGTGCAGCTTGTTGAGATGGGCTGAGCCAAAGGCGGCCTCACCACTGATCATTTGGGCTCAAAAGTGCTCTGGGTCCCACATGCAGGGTCCGGAGCATGGCCTGGAGGCTCTGGTGGCCTGTCCCAGCCGGGCGTTCTCTCCAGCCTTCTCTTTTCCCGACACTTCAGCCCAACCTTTTTCAGCCTGTTCTGCGCACACTAGCCTGGTCCCTTTGCGTATGTCCTTTTCTGGGTTCCCCACTGCTCATTTTAGTGTCGCCCTGCCTGATGAATTGCCTGCTTCACTCACAGCCTTAGGGTAGGCTGGTGCTCCATCATTTGTGGCAGGAGGGCCATGGAGGGCACAGGCTAGGGCAGCATGGGGCCCGGAGCAGCTGTGCTTCCCTCTTTCCCCAGTGGCCCATCACGACCTGGATAACACACTCAACTGCAGCTTCCTGGAGCCACCCTCAGGGCTGGAACAGCACTCACCATCATGGTCCTCCCGGGCCTCCTTCTCCTCCTTCGATACAACTGATGAAGGCCCTGTGTACTGTGTGCCCCACGAGGGTGAGTACCCCTCTGCTTCGGCCTCACTCCAGCCCAGTGAAATGTTCTGACTTAAAAGACCTCTGTGCTCTGGGGGGCAGGCAGCCTGGAGAGGCAGGGCGTGGTGACCTGAGGCTGGACACCAGATTCTGTGCTGCCTCGCACCAAGCTAGAGTGGGGTCTGGGGAGGTGTGTGGACTCTCCTTTCTCTAGCCACAGCCTAGGTTCTCTTCTGGGGAAGAAGTAGCTGAGGAGACAGGAGGGAGTCTTCAGGATATGGGTGCACACCTTTGCCTGAAGCCTTGGCCCACAAACAGAAGGGCCCTGACTGGCTGGGATTCTGGCCTCTTTCCTCTGACCATCCGCCTGGGTGATCTTGGGCAGGTGATTAACCTGAGCCCTAGAAGCCTTGAATCTTCAAGAAGGCTAATTAACCACCTTGTAGACGTTCAAGGGTCGCATTCAATGATGGAGGCCCCCTAGACTGGTGATGTGGTGGGGGAGGGGCTTGGGGCCAGGCTGAGGTTGGGCTTCATTTGGAACCTGCCCTTCCCCCACCCCTCCCCCCAGCAATCAGCCACACGCTCTGGGGCGAAGCCATAGGTTTGCGGTTAGTGCTATGAATGCGCCAGGCCTGTCTGTGTGCCAGGGTGACTGAGCACCAGCCGGGAAGGAGGAACGGAGGGAGGAGAAGGAGGGCAGGCGATGTTTGCCTCTGGAGGCTGGACGGCCCCACTTTTACTTTGTCAGAGGCAGCAACTGAGAGCCGGGACGTGGAGGTCCCCACCGCCCCTGCCGAGGCACAGGCGCCGTCTCCCGCGCCAGTCACCACGCCGCCGTCCTCGGAGGAGGTGACACACCTGCCCGCGTCCTCTGACAGCGAGCGGTCGGCGTCGAGCGTGGAGGGGCCTGGTGGGGCACTGTACGCACGCGTGGCCCGGCGTGAGGCCCGGCCGGCCCGGGCCCGGGGAGAGGCTGGAGGCCTGTCGCTTTCGCCATCACCCGAGCGCAGGAAACCGCCGCCACCCGACCCTGCCACCAAGCCCAAGGTGTCCTGGATTCATGGCAAGCACGGCGCTGCCGCCGCTGCCCGTACGCCCTCACCGGCACCCCCCGGCCCGGAGGCGGCTCCCAGCCCCAGCAAGAGGAAACGGACGCCCAGCGACACGTCTCCGCGGCAGGACGAGCCCGGCAGCCCCCAGGTCCGCGACCCGACGCCGCGGCCCCTGGGGCCGGCCGAAGAGGGGCCAGCCCTCGTGGCGCCCTCCCCGCCCAGGGCTCGAGCGCGGGGCCGCGGCCCCGGCCTCTCGGAGCCCACGGACGCTGGCAGTGCCCCGCGCAGCGCGCCGGAGGCCGCCTCCATGCTGGCCGCGGAGCTGCGCGACAAGACCCGCAGCCTGGGCCGCGCCGAGGGGGCCCCGGGCGCCCAGAGCCCCCGGGAGAAGCCCGCGCCGCCGCAGAAGGCTAAGCGCTCGGTTCTGCCAGCCTCGCCGGCCCGCGCGCCCCCTGCGCCCGAGGCCCCAGGGCTCGAGAAGGTGGTGGCCGGTGTGCCCGTGCCCGACACCCCCCGGAAGAAGACACCCATCCAGAAGCCACCGCGCAAGAAAGGTCGGGAGGCGGCGGGCGAGGCGGGCAGGCCAGGCGCGCCCACGCTGTAGCCGCCGCGCCCGCAGCTCTCCCCGGCTTCGCAGCGCTGCTTGCCACCCCGCGTCGTGCGTCGTGCGTCGCGCGTCGCGCGTCCCGCGTCCGCCGCAGCCTCACGCAGGCCGAGATCGGAGCGGCAGGGAGGCTGCGTCTTATTGGCTCCGGCCCCGGCGCCGGCTCGCTGATTGGAGCCCCGCGCTCTGGCGGAAAGGCCCCCATTGGTCGAAGCCTGGCGGACTCGTAGCTGGCGACTTCCTTCTCATTGACTGAGTTGTGGAGGACACTGGCCAGCCCGGGTCTCCAAGGCCAGGCCCGGAGGATTCTGCTTAGAGATCACCTCCTCCGAGCCAAGCGTGCACTTGGCTGAGGCCAGAAGCACTTCTGCTCCCATTGCCTTTTATTGGCCAGGGCCTGGCGCCTCTGGCTGGCGTCTCCTTTCCTTGACTTGGGCTACTTCTACTGGCCGCCCCAGGGCATCTGGGTGACCCGAGCCTGAGGAGGAGGGCTGGTCTCTGCTCCCCAGGGGGCTCAGCGCCCTGGCCTCTGCCCTCACTACCCTACTCCTCCTAGTGCCTCCTTGCCCCAGCCTCCCCAGCCCTGGCCCCTCAGCTGTCAGCTGGTTTTGATGGCCTCCCACCACCCCCTGACACCGTGGGAATCTGAGGGGCACTTCAGTAGCCTGAAGAGACATATTTATAGGCCCCCGGCAGGGCTGCTTCCACCCCATCTGGGTGCCCCAGGATGGGCTCCACTGGGCAGGGGCTTGGCCAAAGCTTTCTTAATAAAGTGCCTTTTCCCCCCTGCTCTGACTGCTTCCTATCTGCTGGGCTTCGGGCAAGGGTGTCCCCTCCGCCGCCCCAGTGCGTGTGACCTCTTCCAGCTGGTACTCTCACCCCTAAGACCTCTGACCCTAAGTGGAGCCTGGGAGTCCAGGTGTGGGTCTCCTGGGACCACATTGGAAGGAGGTCTTGTCCATCTGCCCATTATGCAGTTATCAGGTTCCTTGCCCGCCCATCTGTACCCACCCCGTTCTGGCCTGGCAGCCCCGGAGGAAGAATGGGTCAGAACAAATCTGGTGGAGTTCCTTGGCCATAAGGTGCAGGTTAGTGGGGCTGCATCTGACCTATGCTTTCTTCACTGGCCACTGCTGTGACACTTGGGGGTTCTGAGCTGTTTGGTGTGGCCAGGTCATGTGGCTGAGGCCAGGGGCAGTGGGCCACAGGCACAGTCTCCAGCCAGGCCTCAGCTGGCACAAACAAGATGACCTGGCACTGCACAGAGCCCTGCTATCCACCTCAATGGGCTCCTTGTCCTCAGCCGGAAACTCTCACCCACCCGTCTGCAGGAGGTGGGGAGGCAGGGAGGGGAGCAGGCCTGGCCCAGAGCCCTGGCTGGCCTCCTCCCCTGCTGCCCAGTCTCCGCCAGCCCCCTACTCTGGCCTGACCTTCTGTTTGCCCACTTGTCCTCCAGTGTATTCACCCATTCTGGCCCTTGGGCAGGACTCCCAAGTGACCTTCATGAGCTATAGAGCCTTACCTTTCTGTGGTGCCCATTGTCCTCCATCCATCTGGGCTCCTCCGTCTCCCTGCCCCACCTGTGGGCCTCTTCCCTCTTTTGAAGCCCAGCAGTTTCCATCAGGAGAGTGCCAGGATGCTTCAATCCTCTCCCTTCCCTTGCCCTGCTGCCCACAGCACCACACTAGTCTGACCAATGCTGGCAGCTCAGGGATCTCCCTTGGCAACTCTCTCACCCAACTTCAGTGACCCGTACAGGGACTCAGCTACCTGAGTGGAGATGGCCTCACACTTGCAGCAGGACATCTGGCAGGGCTTGCATGGACACAGTCCCTGCATCTGGCCTGGTCCGGCAGCACGAGGAATGTGGGTTCCATATCTGCAGGGCATGCTGCCTGCCTGAGGCCAGCTGGGCGCCCTGCCAGCCGTGGCCCTGCGGTCGGCCAGCTTCTGAGCCATCCCGGCACCAGGCCATGCTGGCTGCTGGGGTTGAGAACACAGGCTCAAAGTCAGCCACGAGGCACATGCCCAGCTGGGCCAAGAAGGGAGGGCCGTGACTGAGGGTGGGGGGGCAGTGTAGTGGCTCAGGCCACACTCTTGCTAGACTTCCACCACAGCACCACCATCCTTACCCTGCTGCTTCTGGACCCTGACCCCTAGCTAGCTCTATCTCTCCCTCTCCCCTCACTTGGACCAGTATACTGGGGAGACCAGGGTAGTCTCAGTGACCAGGCCTTTCAGGGGGTTCCTCTTCCCCCTGCCCTGCGGCCCTCCAGACATCCCAGACCCCAACCATCAGGAACCCTGGGTATGGGTGCCTCACACAGGAGGCACCCATATTTTTGGCAGCTGGTTATTTCCTTCTGCTTGCCACCCTGTGGGCCAGATGCTGTGGCCTTAAGACCAGGCAGGACACAGGCCAAGAAGCCCCTCCAGAATGATCCAGGTGGTTACCTGGGGTGGGAGCTGCTGGGACCCCTTGAAACCCTCTGTCCCCTCCACCCAACATGCACTCACTCCCCACCCCCTCGGGCCTGCAGCAGTGCCAACTCCCAGGGCAGGCGCCACAAAAGGGAACCGCGGCTGCTGGAACCTTTGTTGCCATGGGGACAGGGACCACAGGACCCACATCTGGTAGCGATTGAGAAGGAAAAATTATGAGTCGTGGAAAACGCAAATATTTTTTGTAGCACAGAGCACAAAGGAGCGGGAGGAATGTGGGACTGGAGAAGGCTTGAGCCCGGCTGGGTTCCAAACAGGGCCGCAGCACACAACACACAGACAGTTACACACAACACCGTCTGACGCACAGAAACGCTGAGACACTCGCAGCAGAAAAGACACCACCAGACCCACAGAAACACTGAGACTGACGCACTCACTGCAACATATACCCAACCAGCTCCAAAGAAACTTTCCCGTTCCAACACAAACACAGTCCACCACACACAGAAACACAGACAGAAACACACCCTGAAACTTCATATATACACACTGAAAGAACCCCAGAAACACCAGGAGTGACACGCACATCTGCTTACAGCCAGCCCACAGGAACACAGGAAGGCATTCCCACCCTTTGAGATACACCCACAGTCCAGCTGATGCACAGGAGACAAAACTCTACACACTCTGTACTGAAATGGAGATTCACTGCAGTGCACACAACTCACACCCCACAGGCCTCAGGGAAATCACAGCGCAGATACAACCTTGCAATACACATACAGAAACAAGTTACAGAAACATCAAGGGATACAGACCCTGCAACACACACTCAGACACATGCAGCCCAGACCTACAGAAGCACTGAGAGGTACTCACTCTGCATTCACAAGTCCCCTCCACCAGTGACATCCAGATGAACACATGGTGGAACGCATACACACATGCCACCAAGCAAACAGAAATTCTGTGACATGCACACAGCTTGCAACACGTACACTGCACCAGACCCCTAGAAACATTGATACACATACCTTATAAACACATACACATCACCTGACGCAGAGAAACATGGAGACAGACACCAAGAAACACACAGGTCCCACAACAGATAGAAACACAGGGACAGATAGCCTGCCTGTAACAGTCACTCATAACTCACCAGACCCAACTAAATGCTGAGCTAAGCCCTCACCCTGCAAAACACACACACACACACACACACGAGTTCTGCATGCATCCTGCACACCTGCAGGCACACCTCCAGACACACAGAGCTCTGACACAGACATACACACAATCCACCAAGCACACAGAAGCATCAAGGCAAGCTGACGATACTGAGGTTTTTCTGAGCCCCGTGCTCAGGAGAAGCAGCACGGATTGAGAAATCTTCCCATTCTTCTGTGCTCTGCGATATGACTGATCCGAAAGAGCCACTTTGCCCGCAGTCTTCCTCATGACTCCCTTGTTCACTTGCCTCTAGAAAAACTCAAACCCTTCCTTTTCTTGTAGACATTTCTCACTAGTGAACTTTCTTCTTGTTGCTGTAGCCTGAACAAAATCATCTTCCTAAGTGTCTGCTGCATTTCTCTCACGATTCTGGGGCTTGGCATGGATTGGTCCTTGCCTGTAGGTCCCCCTCCCCCCATTTACTCCTTCCAAGGGCTTCTTGAGCTTTTGTGCCACTCCTGACTGTCAATCCTGGGCCCCATGGGGAGTCTGTGTCTTGTGCTCTGGACTCTTGTCTATCTGCACATGGTAAATATTGGATTTTAATTCCTTTTGTTTGTTTTAAAGATTTATTTTGATTGTTTTTTATTTATTTATTTATTTTTATTGTTTTTTGTTTGTTTGTTTTTTACAGAGAGATAGACAGACAGAGGCAGAGAAAGAGAGAGAAGGGGGAGGGCCCAGAGGAGTCTCCATAGTTGACAGCATTAGTTTTCTATATAGTTTCATTCCACAAGAGGGCAGGGGGCTACACAGGGCAGGGACTGGGCCAGGAGCTTCTCACATAGGCCCCAGCAAGAACTGAAGGGGGCACACCCCAGTTCAGCATATGGGTCTGCATGGGCTGGGGCCGGGATTTGAACCTCAGGCTCTGGGGCTGCAAAGTGAGCACTTAACCCGCTGAGCCATCCCAGCTTCCCCTGTTTGTTTTTGACAGAGACAGAGAGAAGGGGGAGGGCCCAGAGCAGTCTCCATAGTTGTACGTCATCAGTTTTCATCATGGTTTCATTCCACACAGATGCGGGGGCTGCACAGGTGGAAACTGGGCCCCGGGCCTCCTGCATGGGAGGCACACCCCCTTGAGCAGGGGTGGGGGTGGGGGCGCATAACCAGGGAGCGAGAACCAAACTGGGGGCCTCCTGCATGGGAAGCAAACCCCAGTTCAGAATATGGGCCTACACAGGCCGGGGCCAGGATTAAATCCTCGGTCCTCGGGGCTGCAAAGTGAGCTCTTAACCCGCTGAGCCATCCTGGCCTCCTCAATTTTGATTCTTTTTGAGGACTTGTTGATTTCTGGTACCTGATTATTTTGACTTCATGGTCTGACCATTTGGTCTCATCCCTGTTCATCTTTTCTGTTTATCTATTTGTCTGTTTTCTTAAATCAATTAAGTGTTTGAATCTGCTGGGAAGATGATTTGGAGTTTTGGCCCACCAATGGAAAGAGTTGTGATGTCATGAGGTTTTCTTAATATTAGTGGGAGAGGCTGTAATATGAACAGGTAAGTAAGAGGGTGCTTGTGACATACCCAACAGTCGGTACACTTTGGAAGGCTCACCCGGATACTTAACAATATCTCCCAAGAGGGCAGTGATATATATATATGGGGTGGGGTTAGGAGAGCAGAGGTCTGAGAACAGAGAGCCCGACTCAAACAGGTGAACTTGGGGCCCACAAAGAGGAAGAGGAGGGCAAGTGGAGGAGGAAGAGGAAGTCTAGGTGGAGGAGGCATCTGATGGGGTACAGTGGATGTGGATTGGGATGATTGCATCTGAGATCATCAGGGACAGTCCATCTTCTGGTGAGGTCATCATCGAATGAGTGCTGCTGCAAGGCTGAATTCACCTGTTTTAGTCAGAAAGTTGGTTAGTTTTACAATAGTTAATACATAGAAGAAACTCAAGTGTCTATTGACCAGAATATAGTGTATCCATATAACAGAATGGTATTCAGTCTTAAAAAGGAAGGAAATTCTGATGCATGCTGCAACATGATTGAAACTTGAGGATATGATGCTAAATGAAATAAGCCAATCACAAATATTGTATGATTCCACTTATATGAGAGACTTAAGGAGCCAAAATCACAGAGATAGAAAGTAGAGTGGCAGTTGCTAGGGGCTCTGAGGAGGGGAGAATGGGGAGCTGTTGTTTAATAGGTATAGAGTTTAAGTTTTAAAAGATGACAAGAGTTATAGGGATAGATGGTTGTGACGGCTATACAACATGAAAGCATTTAATATAACTGAACTGTACACTTAAAAATGTTTAAGATGATGGGGAAGCCGGGATGGCTCAGCAGGTTGAGTGCTCCCCTTGCAGTCCCAGGATCCGAGGATCGAGTCCTGGCCCTGGCTGTGTGGACCCATATACTGAACTGGGGTGTGCCTCCCATGTGGGAGGCCCCTGGCCTGGTTCCCACCCTGTGTGGCCCTGCGCCCACCTGTGTGGAATGAAACTATGTTGAAATCTGATGACATACAGCTGTGGAGACTGCTCTGGGCCCTCCCCCTTCTCTGTCTCTCTCTGTTTCTATCAAAAACAATAAAATAAATCTTTTAAAAATAGACTTTTTTCACTTTGTTTTTTAATTTTTCAATTATAGGTAATATTCAATGTCATTTTATATAAGTTTCAGGTGTACAGCATACTAGTTAGACTTTTATATAACTTATGAGGTGATTCCCCTGATAATTCTAGTACCCACCTGGCACTACACGTAGTTATCACAATATTATTGGCTATATTCCCCCTTCTGTACTTCACATTCCTGTGACTATTTTGTAATTACCAATTTGTGCTTAATTTACTCACCTTTTTCACTCAGCCCCCAACCCCCCTCCCATCTGGTAACCTTCAGTTTGTTTTCTGTATCTATAAGTCTGTTTCTGTTTTTTTCTTGTTTATTTTGTTGTTTAGATTCCTCATGTAAGTGAGATCATATACTATGTGTTTCTCTCTGTCTGACTTATTTCACTTAACATAATACCTGCTAAGTCCACCCATGTTGTCATATAAACTTGATTTTTTAAAGCAGTTTTAGTTTCACAGCAAAATTGAGCAGAAGGTAGAGTTCCTGTACACACTCTGCTCCACAGCCTCCAACTATCAACATCCCTCTCCAAGTGGGACATTCGTTACAATCAATGAACGTACAGTGACACATGATAATCATCCAAAGTCCATAGTTTACATCAGAGTTCACTCTTAGTGGTGTACATTCTATGTATGCTGGTTTGGACAAGTGTTAATGACATGTGTCCACCATTATAGTATCATACAGAGCAGTTTCACTGCCCTAAAAATCTCTGGGCTCTGACTATTCATCCCTCTCTCCTTGGTAACCTGTAGTGTTTCTATAGTTTTGCCTTTTCTAGAATGTCATATGATTGGAATCAGACAGTATGTAGTCTCTTTTTGCTTGCCTTCTTTCCCTTAGTAATATGTATTTAGGCCTCCTCCATGTCTTTTCATGGCTTGATAGCTCATTTCTTTTGGGGCAGTGAATAGTACGGTATTCCATTGTCTGGCTGTACCAGTTTACATATTCATTCATCTACCGAAAGACATCCTGTTTGCTTCCAGTGGCTTTTTATTAACCGTCAGACATGCATTTTGAAAGGTAAGGTGTGAGCATAGGTCAAGAAACCTAACAGTAGACATTCTGCACATGTGCTGCCGTCTGTGTGGTGGACTCCCCAGTGAATTTAGAACGGCTATTGGGACTGCCTTTAACACTGCAAAACGGTTTGCCCACCAGGTGGACATGGAACAATAGTGCCATCTAGTGGTTGGATGTGGGAACATAGCGAAGAGCCCAAATAAGTGTGTGTGGCCGCACAGCTGACGTAAAGCTCTCATGTTGCCAGGTGGGGCCCACCCAGTTGGATGGATGTCCCAGGCCCAGATTATTTCTCAAAGTAGGCATAGCCAGGTGAGGAAAGTCAGAAGGCTGATTGATAGCATCTGTCTGAGACATTGGACAGATCCTCATTTTCATGGGCATAATGTGAACCAAATCTGTCTGGCTGCATGTTTTTTCTAAATAAAAGTTGACTGAAATGCGCACGCAGGCACACGCATGCACACACGCACACACACAGAAGTGCCTACATAGGACCTGCTAGGGCTTCCAATTCTTGGGATGCTCAGCAAATATGTCCATTGAACCAGGCCGGGCTGCATTAATAGTTGGCATTTCTCCCCTAAAGTTCCCATCCGGGGGGAGGCTGGAATAGCTCAGTGGGTTAAGTGCTCGCTTTGCAGCTCCTGGGTCCAAGGATCAAGTCCCTGGCCCGACCCGTGCAGATCCATATGCTGAACTGGGGTGTGACCCCAATTCGGTTCTCTCTGGGCCAAGCGTCCCATGTGGGAGGCCTCCAGTTCAGCCCCCAGCTTGGGAGGCGTGCCTCCCATGTGGAATGTCCCCTGCACAGTTCCCGCCCTGCATGCCCTGCCCACCTCTGTGGAATGAAATTATGTCGGAAACTGATGACGTACAACTGTGGAGACTGCTCTGGGCCCTCCCACTTCTCTCTGTCTCTCTCTCTGTCAAAAACAATAAAGTAAATTTTTTTTTTTAAGTTCCCATTGAGTGAGGACACATGCATGAATGTCTGCGGCATGGGGCCGGTCATTTCCCAGGCCGAGACCGTGTGATGGAGCAAGGGAAGGGCTGAGGTGGTGCCTGCAGATGCTGTGGAGGGTGGAGGACATGTTCATTCCTGTGAGTTTAGTGGAATCATGTGTAACAAATGATTAGTTTGAAAGTCATGAGATATGCTGGCCAATTAGGGCATCGTGGCAGTTACTTCAAAGCCAGTACAATGCAGTTTCAAAAGCCAGTCAGTGCCTTTTTCTTGGCCTAAATCCATAATTGTTTATTAAACTTTGAAATTCTGATGGAGCCAAATCACAGACCTTTGTTTCAGTTTCTTTCTCCGCTGCAGAGGTGTATGTGTGTGGTCTGAGGATGAACCTCAGAGATATCCTGCACCCTCTGCAGGTAGTTAATGTATCCTATCAGACATACTCATGGTTGTGGCTTCCTCTTCCAGGGACTTCCAGTCAATATTGTCAGTATTAGGGTACCATTCTGTTCAATAGCAATTACTACATTACAGATTTTAGGGGCTCACACCTAAGCTGGGAACAGTGATGCCTGTTAGCATAATCACTAAATGTTGGTCTATTTTACAATGATCCCCATCTGATGTTATGGTATCAACAGGTCCTTTAGGAAGGCCCCAAGATAAAACATTATGTGAACTATTTTTTTTTAATAGAATTTATTTTTAAAGCAATTGTAATTTCACAACAAAATTGATCAGAAAGTAGAGATTCCCATATACCCCTATCTTTACACAGGCATAGCCTCCACCCACCATCAACACCTGGCACCAGAGTGAGACATTTGTTACAACTCATTGTTTTCAGGTTTTGGCAATTATCAATAAAGCTGCTATAAACACCCATGTTTAGGTTTCTGTGTGAACATGTTTTCAACTTCTTTTTTTTTTTTTTAATATATATATATTTTTTTTTATTTTTATTTCTGACAGAGAGAGAGAGAGAGAGAGAGAGATACAGAGACAGAGGCAGAGAAAGAACTGAACTGGGGGAGCTCCCAGTTTAGCATATGGTTCCGCACGGGCCGGGGCCGGGATTCGATCCTTGGCGCTGCAAAGTGAGCGCTTAACCCACTGAGCCATCCTGGCTTCCCCTTGTTTTCAACTTCTTTAGATAAATACCGAAGAGCAGGTTTGTTGGATTGTAAACGTATGTTTAGTTGTTTTTTTTTAAGATTTATTTTTATTGTTTTTTGACAGAGAGAGACAGGCAGAGAGAGACAGAAGGGGGAGGGCCCAGAGCAGTCTCCATAGTTGACAGCATTAGTTTTCCATATAGTTTCACTCCACAAGAGGGCACAGGGCTGCACAGGGCAGGGACTGGGCCAGGAGCCTCCCGCATAGGCCCCGGCAAGAACGGAACTGGGGGCACACCCCAGCTCAGCATATGGGTCCGCATGGGCCAGGGCGGGACTCGATCCCTGGTCTCCCAGGCTGCAACGCGAGCGCTTAGCCCGCTGAGCCATCCCTGCTTCCCCGTATGTTTAGTTCTGTAAGAAACTGTCAAATTGTCTTCTAAGGTGGCGGAACCATTTTACAACCAGCAGTGAATGAGAGCTCCTGTTGGTCCATATCGTCAACATTTGGTGTTGTCAGTGTTTGGGATCTTAGCCATTTTATCAGCCTTGAGATAGCTGACCTATTCATGGAAAGCAAGTCCATCACACTTCAATGGGGTGACCACAAAATAATTGCCAAACAGCCAGGGTGGTCCAGGCTGGGATGGCCATCCTGGGATCTTCTCTTGCTCTTAGTCACAGAGAACAGACCCTGGCTCGTGCGTGGACTGTTCCCACTTCCTGCATGAGCTTGTCCTATGAGCTGAGCTGAGCTGTGTCCTACTTGCCGGTTCCTACTGAGCTTTCATTATGGATTTATGACCTGAGTCACTTTGGGGGAACAGTAAAGGATGGGGCCCTCTTTATCAGCATAAAGGGTCAGGGGAAGACCTCTTACTCTGTGAGCACTGGTTGTGTGCCTCAACCAGGCAGTGACCTCCGTTCTATAGGACACTCAGAGGAGAGCTGGTACCCTGTGCAACACAGAGCGGTGGGTGGTGGCTGTGTGCGACCACCAGTCATCAGGTGACGTGCTGAGGGCTGCGGTCCTAAGAACAGATGGCTCCTTGGGACCCTCTGAGGCCTAGACACTTTTGCTGCTGCCACCACTGCCCATGCCTCTGCTATATTGAGATCCTGAGTCTTAGTGTAATAGGTGAAAATGCGCAAGGCGTCCAGTGGCACCAACACTTAGGAAAAATGGCCCCAAATGTTTTCCTCTAGGCCCTCCTACAGGGCCAGAGACCACCTGGGTGAGGAAAGAATGGACTCATCAGGACTGGGTGGCTGAAACCCCCCGCATCCCAAAGGCAGGCCTGTTTTCAGATTGCTGCTGAGCTCCAGGACAATTTTGCAGGTAAAGAGCCTTTGTTTGTCCAACGCCTTAAGCTGCCTGTACTAGTTTGACCAGATTAAGTGTCTCCTAAGGTTGTGATTTATTTAAGGTGACCAGACGTCCCACTTTTGGCGGGGCAGTCCCAATTTTTAACAATTTGTCCCGTGTCCTGCAGCGTTTTAAAAAAGTCCCGATTTTTGGAAAGAATGCACGACAAGCTAGGGAACGGCGGGAGATAGACCAAATTTTTATCAAGAACCCCCTCCCCCCTGGTCAATGGTGCCCCACTTTACCAATGTTAAAATCTGGTCGCCTTAGATTTATTGTAAATACCTGTTTTTGCTCTGGGGTGGGAGAGGGAAGCAGAACTGGAGTCTGAGAGGCTGGGATAAGTAAAACAAATGCTGGAGCCCATGTGACTGACCCCCCAGTAAAAACCCTGGACACTGAAACTTGGTGAGCTTCCCTAATTGCAGCCCTTTGTTGGGAGAATTGTGACCCAGGTAACTTCACTGGGTGGGACACCTGGGAGCATGTGCCTGGTTTCTCCTGGAAATTGCCCCCTATGTGCCTTTTCCCTTTGTGGATTTGAATCTATCCCTCTGTGATGATAAACCGTAACTGTTGTGGAGTCCTGTGAGTCCTTCTACCAAGTCATCAAGCCTGAGGGTGGTTTGGGGAGCCTAACACACCATAACCCAATGGGGATCTCTGTAAAATAGACCAACAGCGATTGTGAGTCCTCTTCAGCGCCGCTGAATCAACATGCTAAAGGGAGTCTCTGCTCCCAGCTTCAGTCCGGGGGCCCTAAACCCGTAAGTAGTAATCGCCATGGGGTGTGTGCTCTAGTCCTGAGGGATCTGGACTTCCCACAGTAAGTTGCATTCTACCATGAGCAGTGGGAGAGGATCCCCACGAGAGACTCTAAAACCACCACCCCAAAAAATGATTCTACAAGGGAAGGAAATTGAACCAGAAACAGACATCTCTGACTTGGCTCAAATGGGAATTCAAAATTTTATTGTAAGAATTTATGGAATTAGAACACAAAAAGATTGCTAGTTGGATTTTGTGCCTAGATGATCCTGGCTCTGAGTTAACTTGAACTTCTGCTGAGATGTGCACATTGGCCAGCATATTTGTGGTCCTCAAATGAGTGATCAGAGCCCACTGGATTTATGGAAGTGGACGTGCAATTTCTGCCTATTCCAGCACTCACAGGCATCTTGATCACCCCTTGCTCCAGGAGGTGCTTATGGCATGAAAAATAGCCCACCCTAAATCCAACCCTAAGTCCTACCCTATCCTAACCGCTAAACATCTTAGCTGTCGCCCTCTTTCCTAATCCTCCAAGCTCACCCGAACAGTAGCCCTAACCCTGATCCTAACTAGCACACAGGCATTTTGACCTGTGGAGTAGGCAAGGTACCACTGGTGCCAGGAAGGCCGATTTGGCCCTCGGTTCTGGGGGACGGCTGGGAGTGAGGCTGGCAGGCCCCACTGCTCTCCTCTCACCGCGAAGTCTCCGCCTGTGGCTCCTTCTGGCACAATTTACCTGGAGGCAAACTCACAAGGAACAGTTTGCTGCCTGGCTCCAGAATCGTGGGTGTGGGCCTGGCTGGGACAATATGTGCAATCCTGGCTTAGCCTGCTTCTGTCAGTCACGGCCTTTGTCAGGACAGGAAAAACAGTGTCATTCTGGAGTAGTGCCATTGGAGGAGCTGTGGACCCTGTATGTTACCATTCAAAGTGGAAACTGCTCATTGTACTGATTACAAAAGTCATGTGTCTGTCCAGTCGATGATTGAGATTCAGTCCCAACCCATCATCTAGAAAGCGAAACATCTGTTGTATCTACTTGTAGACACCCTGTATATTAGGGGATCTTCCCAGCCACCACGCCATGTTCTGGGGGGACCCCACTGACACTTCATTTATTTTTTATTTTATTTTTTGAGCAAGTGGGAGGACAATCCTTACAAGTGAAGCCCAGACACCATGGGGAGTTGGGTTTTGGGTAACCTTCATGATGGTGCAGTTCATTTCCAGGAAAAACCAGAGTAAAATCTTTTTTTTTTTTTTTAAAGAGTTATTTTATTGTTTTCAACAGAGAGAAACAGAGACAGAGAGAGAGGTGGGGGTGGGGGTGTGCAGAGCAGTCTCCATAGTTATACATCATCAGTTTTCCACATGGTTTCGTTCCACATGGGTGGGCAGGGACTGTGCAGGGCAGTAACTGGGCTGGGGGCCTCCCGCATGGGAAGCTCACCCCAGTTCAGCATGTGGGTCCACACAGGCCAGGGGCGGGATTCGATCCTCGGTTCCTGGGGCTGCAAAGTGAGTGCTTAACCCGCTGAACCATCCCAGCTTCCCCAAGAGTGACATCTTAGGCTCACTGTTGGGCAATTCTGCTTGTTGAAAAGTGAGTCTACACATTAACATAGCAAATGTTAATGTACCACTGATGAATGGGGTTTATTCCACTAATACAAAGGTGATATAATGTTAGAAAGTCTCTTTATAAATCCAATTATATCTCCACAAGAAAGAAAACCCATAAAATCATTTCTGAGGTATGCTAAGAAGGTGTTTGGTCAAATTCAATATCAAATCCTGATTTTTCTTTCTTTTCTCTTCTTTTTTTAAAATATATTTTAAAGATTTATTTTGTTTTTGAGAGAGAGAGAGAGAGAGAGATAGACAGAGAGAAGGGAGAGGGCCCAGAACAGTCATCGTAGTTGTACCTCATTGGTTTTTTCACATAGTTTTATTCCACAGGTGGGCTCGGGGCTGCACAGGGCAGGAACTGGGCCGGGGTCTCACCCTGGTGAGAACCGAACTGGGGGCACTCCCCAGCTCAGCATATGGGTTCGCATGGGCTGGGGCAGGATTTCGAACCTTGGTCCCTGGGGCTGCAAAGTGAGTGCTTCACCCACTGAGCCATCCCAGCTTCCCTTCTTTGTTTTTGTTTTTTTTACATTTTATTGTTTTGTTTTGTTTGAGAGACAGAGAGAAGGGGGAGGGCCCAGAGCAGTCTCCATAGTTGACAGCATTAGTTTTCCATATAGTTTCACTCCACAGGTGGGTGTGGGGCTGTGCAGGGCAGGAACTGGGCTGAGAGCCTCCTGTGTAGGCCCCGGCAAGAACTGAACTAGGGGCACACCCCAGTTCAGCATATGGTTCCGCACAGGCTGGGGCCAGGATTTGATCCTTGGTCCCCAGGACTGCAAAGTGAGTTTAACCCACTGTGCCATCCCGGCTTCCCCAAAACAACCTTTAAAAACCCAAAAATGTAGTCATGGTCCTACCATATATTAAAAGTGAATTATATCTACAATAGAAGATAGGGATGCCAGGATAGCTCAACAGGTTGAGCACTTATCTTGCAACTGCAAGGTCTGGGGATCACATCCTGATCCCAGCCCATAAAACATTATGCTGAACTGCAGTGCAACTGCTAACCACCAGGATGGCTCAATGGTGAGGTTCTTGCCTCCCCTGCAGGAGGCCCCTGGTTCGGTTCTGGTTCGGTTCTTGCCCTGCGTGGCCCGACATCCACCTGTGTGGAGTGAAACTGTCGCAAGTAATGATGTACAACTATGGAGACTGCTCTGGGCCCTCCCTGTTTCTCTCTGTCTCTCTCTCATCTTCTCTCAAACAATAAAATAAATCTTGAAAAAAAAAATAGAAAAGATAGGTCTATGAAACAGGGAGAAATGTCATTTGGGAATAATTGCTGGGACCTTGAATTTTACATCCCAAATTGATGGATTTAAGCATCAAATGTAAAATATGGAACCAAAACAGGACTTAAGAAAGGCTTTCTAAAAGCCAAAAAAATATATAAAGGAAAAGAAATCAAATAGATCTTACTACATAGAATCTGAAAACTTCTCTACCTAAAAAACAGAAAAACAGAAAAAAAGTACAAACCAAGATGATACATATGTGTGTATACAAGTATACTTATCTGTGTGTGTATTTGTTTAAAAAACAAAGAAAGGAATAGTGGAGAAAAGACAGGAATAGACAATTCACATGAAAAGGAAGAAAAGATAAAAAAAAATTCAACAAATAACATTCTAATGTATCAAAATGGTAACTATAAAGTGAAATGGTACCTGGTGTTAGGAAGACTGTGGAGAAGCGGAAGCTCTCAGAGTCCCATATGAGTGTAAGTTAGGAGCACTGTGCTGGGTCTACTCTGGAAACACTAACAGCTTTACAATGTTAGTGATCTCCACTTCCAACTCGACTTCTTGGGATTTATTGAGGAAATAATCAAAGGCAGGCACATAGGTTATGTTCCTGAACGATTTATAGGTAGATAATCTTGATGTTCAACAATAAAGGAACAGATAAATCATGATACAACTATAAGATAGAAAATGATGTAGCCACCAATGTTTTCTAAAAATATTTTATAATACATAGAAAAATGCTCATCTTAAAATGTTAAATGGAAAAGGATAAAAATGACATGCAGAATATGAATCCAGTTTTGTTTTAAAAGGAAGAGTATATGTACCCACATAGGTACATAAAAACAAAACAG